>VZRU01016464.1:229610-379763 GCA_013398155.1 Pedionomus torquatus | reverse complement strand
CCCCCCCAAACCTCAAAAGCACCAGTCAGCAGAAACATTAAAAGGCAGATTAAAAAAAAATACCCCCAATGCAACGTGTTGTTCTGAATAATGATTTTTAAGAAAAAAATCACATTATTTTCTGGAGCCTGACTCATGATTTTTGAACATTAAGGGTTTGCCAAACTGCTGGCATAAATCTGGAACTGCTCCACTGACGTCACTGAAACTGCAGCAATGTAAAAATGGCATCGGGGGAACAGAAACAGGCTGAGAGAATTGGACAGCTGTGACCACTAACACAGGCTGCGCATTAGGAAAGATCAAAGACTAATTTTTACAAAACATTTTGGCTTGGTTTTTATTTTACTGAATTAGGACAAAACACGGCCCACATTTGCTCTCAGTAGCTTGATGGGCTAAAAGTTCTTGCTGACTTTTGAACACAGCACAATTCCAACGGGTCTTTAGTTGGCTATTCTTCTGAGAGGTACTTCTATCTGCTGGTAGGAGGCTTCAGTCGCTTGAAATACAACATTATCTTTCCTCCTAACTGCATGGCTGCGGTGAGGATACCATCACAGATAAACACAACCTTCTGGTCTGAAGTCCCGCCCTGATCCCAGACTTCATTACTTAGAAACATCCCCATCCCCTTGGCAAGGGGAACAGAGACCAGCAGGAATGCCTCTGAAGGTTAAACACATGAACCTTTTGTCATGTTAAAAAACGAGAAAGAGGGGAGGAAAACAGAGCACAGGCGGAGGAGAGCACTACAAATCAGGCCGACTGACTGCTCAGCAGAAACAGAGGGCAAAGGGTGTGCGCACCATTATCCGGCAGGGAACACACTATCCAGAACCACTGTTCACACCCGGTATCTGCAGAGAAAACAATCGTCATAATTGAAAAACCCTCAGAGCTAGCAATTTTTAGGCACGGATTTTGTATCAGGAAAAGCCGGATCTTGGCAGCAAGCGCACTACTGATAGGAATGATAAAACAGCAGGGTTATAGGCACATGTCTATCTCCAAGGCCAGAAGAAAGGAAAAGCTAAAAATCTCCAAGGTCCTTTTTCGAGAAGAAGCATAAAAGCTACAGACTGCATTTCCCAGGTATTTTGTATCATGATTAAAACTGTTTCTAGCATTACACCTTTAAGAAAGATCAAAGGTAGGCAGGGGGGGAAGGAGGTACACACCGACTTCCTCTAATTGAAGCAAGCTGAAGCCTCCAGCACCTTCTGCGCTCTCCAAAGTTTCCCTCTCTGTCTCAGCATTTTCTCAGCCCTCCCTGCCCCAGCCCTTGCTACAAAGATGCATCCAGATGACTGACACAACAGAGATGCCGTTTATAGCTGCCTGGGTACAGGAATAAAAACATCCCAAATCTCAGTACAATCACTGGCAGAAACTCGCTGCAGTTCTTTCATTGGTTTTCATTTAATTTCTGTGCGTTTTTTCTGTCTTTAAGAAAGGACATCAAAGAACATCAAAGTTTAGGAGCCGTTAACAACACGTGCTTCAATACCAGTATCAGCAAAACACTGCATGCAACTCATCCCAGTAACAAAGCCTATCAAAGCAAAGCTGTACTGGGAAAAACTAGTTTCTCAGCATAACTGTATGCACAGCAAAGGTTTTTGCCAATCTCCTCCTACCCGAGACCAACCTAATTAAGCTGCTAGAACCTGTAGTGTAAAGATAACCATAGCATCCCACGTGGGGCTTTGTAATAACCTGACTCTGACTCAAACACGATAACGCTAAGTGCACGGTGAATTCTGCACTCAGCTAAAGAAGTGTACTTGGACACCTCTTTTCTTACCGTTTACCTTCTCCAGTGTCTCTGCTTCCTTCTCTCATGCATCTGTGCTTTAATTATAAGCTCTTGGGGAACTCCTGGGAGGTGCTGGAAGTTAGTCAGGGTCTGTACTAGTCTCCACGGAGGCTGGGATTTCCATCCACTCATCCCACTGCACTTGTGTATTAGCAAGGAAAAGAGTTCCTTGTAAATGCCTCCAAGGGTCAAGCACAACTTTGCCTTTGATGCTTAATAAAGTTTTGAAATCAAAAGCATTATGTAAATGTTGTTCTTATTATCAGGTAGGCGTGCTCTGGTTTTCTTCCAGGAGAGCTCAGCTGCTGAAAGTGGCTGGTATTAGAAGCAGGTCTCGGATGTTCGGCATTCAGCTTTGCATGGAGAAGACTGACATAAGAGCTTGGCACACAGCAACAAAAGAGGATGCAATCTGATTTGGCAAATTAGCCCCTGGGATGATGCAGTTGCCATATGTACCTAGGTGCCAAATTTCAAATGGAGCAGAGTGACCTGACCCTGACCTTTGGCTCAGAGCGCTAAATTCCCTCTCCGGGGAGCCTCTCTAGCCTGAAGCGTGTTTCAAAGCTGTGAAGAGAATAAACGTATTCACCTGGGGGATATTTACAGCAGAACATTTGTTTTCACTTATGCTGAAATCTAAGGAGAGTTTTGGTAGAGTCCCTGCATGTCATTCATTCCAACAACAGGTTTTGCAACTCTCCTTATGCAGGTGTCTGAGGCCTGTGCAAATCTCTCTGGCTGACCACAAGTATCTGATGAACTCTCTGTTCTAGCCAATAATTTGCCCAACCTGGGATTTTTCAACAAAAGCAAACATCATCTTCTTTCTCACTGCTTACCAAAGACGCTACGGTACAAGACAAGGTGTCTGCCAGTTACAAAACTTTCCAGTTTTTAATACATACACTGAAGAAGTTTATAAGTAGTATCGTAAATATTTTAACCTACGCTTTCCAGAAGTTGAATGCAGTGTTTTGTTTTGTTTTTCTACTCCTTGCAATGCAAACTAGGAGTTAGCTTAAAAACAACTGCTTAGTGGGTCATCAGACAGCAAGCTAGACAGGTTGGACGGAAGAATGAACTTTAACTACAGGCAACAGATGGAGCTTTCTCAGCTTCAGACTAGTATTATGGTTCCCAAAATACAGGAACAGTAAAGAAAGGTAAGCAAAGGCAAGTAAAGGTTCAAAGATAAGGCAGATAAGTTAAAATGGTTCTATGACACAAAATACTTCTTTACAGTCCAGTCCAGCAGTGAAAAGCCACTTGTGCTCGCTCAACAGGCAGCCTCCATGTGAACATGCTTTCACTTGGCTTTTGGTGTTATTGTTTTAGTTGACTTGCACTAATTTTTCTAAGTACCCTGGTATAGACTCAAAATCAGATCATCTCAAACACATACCTGCTCTTCTAGAAACCAGCATCAGTCCTAGAAAAAACTTTTTTTCCAGCCCACTCAAAGGTCAGTGGTTTGAAAACTTACCCCAACACTTTCTTCAAACTCAAGTTGTAATTGAAAGAGATTGTAGAAGTATTCAGAGGAAAGTTGAGAGAACAACTGAATGCAGCACTATGGGCCATGCAGTTGGCTTTGGGAAAGGCAGCGATATAGATAAACCAGGCTTCCATTTAGTCAGCTAGCAGAAATACATCTTTATTTTAAGGAACTGAGTCACTTCTGAAATGCATCATTTGTTTAAATTACAGGAAATAAAGGTTTACAACCAGGGACAAGCTTGGCAAACCTTGTTAACAAAAAACAATGGTTTGTACAATCTGCAGAACCTGATCTTTGAAAGGCTGATATATCCCTAAAAGCAGCAGCAAAAGCAGGGGAAAGCTTTGGTAAACTGTATTTCTATCCAAGTTTCACACAGAGAACATCTGTTTGCACCCTAAAACACACACAGGCATTTGATAAACACTTTCTTTCTTCTCACTTTAGGATGGCTTTTTGGCTCACACAAAATTTAACACTACTTGTTATACAGTCTCACCTGTTTCATGCGCCATAAAGCCAGGCATGAAAAAAATAAATGCTTAAGGATGCAATGTAAGGAATATTTTTAAATTTTGGGGAAAAATACTTAGGGTTATCCACAAAACCCTCATTAAGCTCTCCTACTGCACACCTGCTTTGGCTGTGTAGTGAAATCCTTTTAGTTTTCAAACTGGCTTCCCTGTTTCCTCAGTCCCCTTCAGCAATCTCTTCAGAGGCTCTGGTTCCCCTGTCACCACATCAGGCCCACACCTCCACCCTGCAGCATCTGCACACTGCTAGATGCAAAAAGGAAAAGCTCTACGTGTAAATGGAACATGCTTTTGCCATCTCCCATCTTCTCTGTTCCCAAACTTTGCTAGCAGCAAGGAGGAGAAGTAAGTGGAAAAGCAGCTTGGGCCGAAGTGTTTCGGCTGAAGGAAAAGCTAATGCTTCAGTTTGAAGAAAACGCTCAACAAAAATATTCCCAGTGAAGTCTGGCCAGACTGTGAGCACATGGAAGTAGAACCTCGTGGTATAAACTGTAAGACAACCTTAACATCTGGCTTTCTTCCGGTCCTGTTTACAGGAGATTGGGAAAGACCTCTACATTTTGTGACTTCGAGAAGAATGAAGAGAACAGGTCTCTCAAGCTCCCTCCAAATAATCAAGAATAATTTGTGTATCTAGGATGTCAGTAAAGCTTGTCAGTAAGAAGCGTCTAGCAGAGCATGAAGTCAGCTGCGCATGACAGAGACAAATGCCATTTCAAGGAAAAAAATTGTGCTGAGATTGGACAAGATTTTCTATATTCACCTTGCCTTTAGAAAATAACCCTGAACTTTACTCTTACAAAAACACACAGAGAAAAGAATCTTTTAACTTGCCTTGGCTTCAGAAGAACACTAGGAATAAATCATAGGAACAAACAAAATATTCATAAAAAACCCTCGCTGCATGACACAGACTGGAGCGAGGATGCACTGAAACACTGATTCATGAGCAATACCTCTGAACCTGCTATGTCATTTCCCAACACCTCCCCATTCCTACCAGCCAGCTAAAGCTGCAATTAAAGAAGTGGGAGTGCTCTGCAAGACTTCCCTGTCTGTAACAGACCCACATCCAGCTATTTATTAGGTAATTCAATTACTCTAATGAGACTGTACTCCATGCATTTACGTCTCGACAGGCTACTGGGAGAGCTGATCAACCTGGGTGTTTTTCTTACGATGCAAACCTCTGTTCCTGTAATAACAGAGGTTATTACAAAACACAGCTACTGCACAAAACACTGCATCTCCTTTGCATCTCCCCTTCTCTCATCATTTTCCAGTTGTTTGGAGAGCAATTACATGCCCAACCACAAAGGAGAACAGGTTGAGACCAGTCTCCCGCACCCAATTCTTGTGCCGTGCTGTCTTCCAGGCCTCCCCTCACACATGGGAGGAGCTCCCCATTAACATCTGCCTCCTTGTTTTCCCCATCATTTTTCTTTACAGCCATGCCACTGATGGCAGTTAGGCCTCTCAGGTATGATGAGCCCACTGCTTACCACGTTGGCATATGGGATCTCTTTAGAGCACATGCATCCTGTTTCTTGCCCTTTCCCTGGAACATAAGCTCCTTGGTGTGGGGACAGCCTTTTTGTGAAACATGTAGCCTAGTGTGGGTATGGTCTTTGGCTGGAGCTCCTGGGGGGCTTTGATACGGCAAACAATACAAGGGTGTTTTCCAGCATCAGCCAACAGAGCTTTCTTTGGAAATCATCGACAAAGTTGCAAGACTCAACTATCAAAGCCTCTAAGCCACAGCTTCTTCTGCAACAGGGGTTCAGAAATCCCTTGCAAATAAGACTCTTTAGGGAAGAAACTCTGAAGAACTTGGATTCCTAGCCACTGGGTGTGGCAAATCCCAGTTTACACTCCATTTGAAACAGGCTTTTTTATGGGGTGCATGGCTTTTGCTTGGAATTACGCGGAGGGAGGACCTTGGCCTATATCCATTGACCTCTGATGACAGAGATTAGATAAGAAGTGAATGGAAGTGCTTTCAGCAGTGTTGTGTGCTGAGATAGAATAAAGAGCATGTATCACAGCAATACTCAGCGTAGAAAAATCCCTGGAGAGATTACCCAGTAAGAAAAGAAGGGCTTTGGTTATGCCCCTGTTTGTTACAGATTTTCCTGACTTTTCTAGAGTAAAGAATACTTTTCTACTCTAAAAAATACCCACAGCCTTCTCAGACTCTTGAAGAAACTTACAGTTCTTGACGCTCAAGGGTCACTTTTAAACACTCTTTACTTTCTTCCTTCAGGCTTTGACACGAAGTATCTGATAAAGTAAGACCCACAAGCCAGAGCACAAGAGAGGAAGACACGTAGGTGTAAGAGCAGGCACATCTATGGCCATGTGAAACTGATAAATATAAACCAAAACCAATAAGGGAGTTTCTAAATGCAAAAGATTACAGCAGTCTGCCTACAGGTTCATCAGGCAAGGGTTCACAGACAAGATTTATCATTTTAAAAACTGGGTTAATTTTTTTTTTGGCACTGGTATGCAACACAGCTCAAAATTTGTGTTGGAGCCAAAATCTTGGGGGACAGACACTTTGTCAGCCCGTGCTTCCCAAAACACTTTGGGCCTTTCTGGTGCAATATAAGTATCTCAGTAATCAGTGCTATTTAGTAACCCACATGAAGTTTGCAGACCAGGAAAGTGTGCTGTATTAATGAGAAATAGGTATCCAAGGCAGGGTTCACTGCAAACGGACACAATTCCCTTTGCAAAATACAAAGCTCTGCAAAACGTAAAAGGCTTCTTTCATGAGCTAAAGCTTTTGACCAGCTACACGAAGAGGAAATGCCACAGTGCTTGTAATAACTCACAGAGTTTTTGTCATGCTTCTAACCAAGTCTGCCCAGTTTTACACTCCCTTCTTCTAGCTGAACACAGATTACACCTCTGGGCTTTGAGTTATTTCTACTGTTATATAAGGTATAATTTTCCACCTTTCACCCTGCTATGTCTTAATGTCTCGCTTCCAACCTTCAGAGATGCATATAAACCTCTGCCCACGTGAAAGCCCATCACAGATAGCTTCCACAGAAACAGAAACTACTGTCCACCTCCTCTGTGCCTGGTGGTGCTACTGGATGTGGGGTCTGCTACAAGCTGGACATCAGCCAAGCCGCAGGCACCAGCCAGGTACTGAGACCAAAGCCACGCTCCCTGCTGCGTGTCTCCTTCACCTTGTGCAGCTGCTCTGAGGAACGGCTCTTTCCTGTGCGAAGCTTTACTGAGCCCTGGAAACACCACAGCTGCCTTCGTGGAGCAGCTGATCTGCACAGGAATCCCAGTAATCAAATCACGGCGGTGGCTTCAGTGCTATTCCCCCACTACTGTACGAAAGGCCACCAGGCAAGGATTACCTAGGACAATTTAATTATGTGTGAAAACAGCTGCAAAGCTTTATGGGGTTTTAGGGTTGTTGTTCTTTGGATAGGAGAGGGAAAAGAACAAGGAATTAGACACAGAGTGAGCTGGCCGGGGATGACCCGTGATGGCACGGAAGCACTGTCCTAGACGCACACAAGCAAAAAATGAAGGACTGATGTATATACAAAGTTGGGTTTACTCAAAGGGTTTGCTTTTCATGACTTGTCACCTGGAACGAGGTCAGTGTGACCCACTGTGTCTCTCATACTCCTAGTGCCATGAGAGACGGCCGCTCATTTCCTGCATCCGCCTCTTTTCCAAATGAAAAGGCTGTTTTGCCACTATTTACCTACACTTCCGTGTTAAGAGACCATGGCGGCCTACAGGGAAGCGAGGTGCATTCTTGCTGATACTAGTTGAAATCTTGGTCATATTTAAATTCAGGAGAGTTTTATTACTGCTTTTAAGCAGGCCAGAGTTTCACCCATGAGAATACAGTGTCTGGAGAACAGAAGGTAGCAAAGTCCAAGGGATAACTCCACATTATCTTTTAAACCACCTTGTCTCAGATATTTTGCCCTCCTTGATTCAATTAAAAGGTCTCCGTGCTTTGCAAAATATCTGTAGTGGAAAACAAACCACCACAGAGAATACTTCACTTGGTATTAACTTTCATAAGGCACGATGAGAGCTCATCAGTGCAGTCTGGAAGCTGGTTGATTTAAGGACTCCACCAAACATGTCTCACACAGGAATTGTAGTACATGTGGTACTTGTTTGTTTTTGTTTTTATTTCAAT
The DNA here is from genome assembly GCA_013398155.1 of Pedionomus torquatus. NCBI lineage: Eukaryota > Metazoa > Chordata > Aves > Charadriiformes > Pedionomidae > Pedionomus > Pedionomus torquatus. The sequence goes on along the minus strand of VZRU01016464.1, from coordinate 371,724 downwards.
TTTATTTCTGGATTCTGCTTTGCTTTGTAAGTTATTTTTCTTGCACGACAAGCAATATCCAATTATTCATGCACTGCCTTTTTTGTTTTAAGTTGACATTTTGCCCAATCTTAAGACCACAAGATGCTTACTAGAGCAGTCCTCCAAACTTCAATGAGGTCTCCCGTACTGCTGGCTTTTAAAAATTAGTACATACTAAACCTAATACACATAAACCCGAAGCACACAGTTAGTGACATCAGCCAATTTCCCCTCCACATTCATGTGTGCATTTCGTCTATCTATGCACAATGGTGTTTCCAACCTGAAAACAATGCATTCAAGGAAAAAATATGGTTTTGTGTAATGGGATTTCCAATGGAGCCTGAAGGACTTTGGTATCCCCAGACTATAAAGAAAGTCCAGGGAACAGAATGCTTAACGTCTCCAGCCTCCTTTGAATTCCCAGCCTTACTGAACCAATAATAAAGAAAGCCTGGCCCATAAGCAGGAATCCACTAATTAAAGAGAAATGGGGCTTATTTGTCTCAGTTTCTGAAGTCACAGTTCTCTCCACTTCTGAAAACACAAGTTTCTCACCAGTTCTTTTCCGCCCTAGGGCTGTGACCTAAGCAGATTAAATGATACACAGATTTTGGTCAAAATCTGCTCCTTATTTACTGGACTTCAAATATGCAAGCAATTACTGAATGGGTCTCGTTTATTGAATAAAAGTATTTAGGCATTATGTTTACAAAGGCCTAGAAACATTAAAATCTAGTGAAAAACAATTATTTTTACAGAATACATCTGCAAGCAATATGAAGTCATTTTGTTTTTCTAAATTTCTCTGTAATAGACTTATTGTTGATGTGGAAAATGTTCACATTGCAGCAGTGAATTATTTTGAAATGCCAAACTTAATAAAGGAGAAATTATTGCAAATAATATCACAAGCCTTAAGGAAAAAAAAAAAACAAAAAAAAGGAAAAAAAAGCCAAAATACCAGTGGTTTCCTGACTAGTCAGTCCTCTTCAGATTGGCAGACCTCTTCAGACTAATCAGGAAGAGTTAGACAAATAGTTACTTTATTACGGAGGCCGTCAAATAAATCAGGCTCTGGCCAGCGACTGTTGCTGAGCCCTGCAGCCCGGCTGGCTCTTTTTCCTGTAAAACCCAGGCAGTTAGAGCAGACCCACGCATGTGTGTGTTTCTCTGCAGAGCAATGTGTGGGCTTCAGGCCTCTAAACAAAACTTCTTCCAAACTCAGGCCAGCATTTGTCTTGGCTTCCCCAGGTTTTGTTGTGGAACATGGCTGAGAGAAGAAATGTTTTCTAACCAATTAATTCAAGTCACTGCTGTTATTTTTAATGGAGAGCTCTGAAGCTCAGCTCACAAAGGGTAATGTGAAAATAATGTTTTAAACAACATCGTCGGAGGAATTAGGCCATGGACTTGAACTACATTATCTGATTCTTGCTGCAGACTTATTTTGCCCCCAGAATGTTTGCTCTTTACAGGGGCATGATGAATGGGAATTCTGCCTAAGGTACAAGCCTGAGACAGTGCCACAACTGAAGGTCACAGAACAGCGAGTTTCAGCCATCAGCCACAAGAAACGGTTGCTTGGGCTGCTGCCCCCCAGACTCCAAACATGCTCCTCACACCGGTGGGTTTTGCCTGTTTGGGAAGGAGTGAAACCCGAGGACTCATTTTATCAGGGCCCTGGGGCACATTTAATCTGCTGTCCCGCAGCACTTCAGCATGTGTGCAAACTGGTGCAGAGGAGACTTAGGTACGCAATTAGACTTTTGTATTACTCACTCATTCTGCTGAGTAAGAATTCTGCTCTAAAGAAGAGTGCTGTGTCAAGAGGTAAGTAACAGCATCACCTTTTACACCTCCGTTCAATCCATTTTGTGTTGTTTATCTACATTGAACAGTATTGATTTGAAAGGCAGGCACAGGGCAAAGGGAAGGCAGATAGGACATAGGGCAGGTGGGGGAGGAAAGTTTGAGATTAACACCCAGAATGGGTCTAATGAATGCCGGGGCTTACAGTCCTGTTTGAAATGTTCCCATGCACAGCTCTTATACAGAATTCATCAGCCAAACAGCGAAGTTTGTAGTATCCAATTGTAGTTGGAAACTGTAAGACTGCCCAGGCAAGAACTGTACTCCTCCTGCATCCTTTACATCCACAGCAATGCAAACTGGCAGCACTGACAAATCAATTCAATGCCAGTGAAGCTGCAGACATGCTAAGAATATGGGATATAATAACTTTAGAAGTTAATAAGATGGCTTAAAAGCATCCTTTTTTGTCCTGGACCACATTAAAAGCAAACAGCGCAGATGGACTTGCACCTGCTTCCACATGAAAGTGGCAGCTAGTGTAGTGCTATTCTTAATATGAATTAACTTCTAATACAGATCTGCTTTAGCTCTAATTGACTTTACAGTGCTACTAAAAATAACTATTCATCTAGCTGGCGGGCATGCTTCTCCCCTTCCCCATGTCTCAATATGAAGAGGGAACACTACAAGCACAGTTAGTGAACAACTGTCTGCTGCTGGCAGCAGAGCTGCTGATCACCAGGATTTGCCTCCTAAAAGTAAACTCTTTGGTGGAACCCTCTCCCCAAATTTAGCTGGCTGGAGCCTACTATACCTGCACACTGCATGAAATAAACACACTGCCACAAGGTGAATTCAACTGCTCCCTGACAGCAGCCTGCACCCCTGCTCCTGCAGCCCAACAAGCACGATGTAACCCATTCCTTGAGGGAGCGGCTGGCTCAGAGAGGGGATGCTCAAAGTGCTCCTTGTTTGGCATCCTAACACATGCCCGGCATGGACTGTGGGAGGTAGAGGCCCACGGTGGGCATAGGGCAGCCTGTACAACCCCCAGTGGTACCCCACGCTGTCTCATGCAGGCCAAGACGCAGGAAGCCTTCTCCTTCCACCTCCATTGGTGCAGGTCCCCACTGCTACTTTCCATGCTGGGATGAGCATGTGCCTGCACCCCGCTCTGTGGACAAGCACTGCGCAGGGCAACTGCTATCCTCCCATATACAGCCTATTTCCCATTTCCTTCCCAAATTTTCTGTATGTTGGATTTGACTGTTAAGTGAAAACAAGTTTTTACTCATCTGTTTAAGGCAACTCGCCCTTCCATCTGGTTTATACTGTACATCATCACCTATTGTCCTGCCGTGAGCCAATTTCTGAATGTTTGAGCTGTTGATGGCTGTTGGTGATGAAGTACGAAGCAGAAACAAAGCCAGAGTTGCAAAGATTTCAAAAGGCTGAGGATAGCTAAGAACATTGTTTTGACTAAATACAGACAGACACAGAGAAGCTGTCACTTCTTCCAACCTCGTTCTCCCTCTCTGGAGCCACCTTTTGATTTGTTGCAGTTGCACAAATTATCTCTGTGTGTTAAGAGTTCAAAGGAAACAGCCATCCAAAAAACATCTTGATAGTCCACCACCTTAAAAGATACTCCTCCAATGAAGTTATAAAAACAGGCTCTAATGCCTTAGAAATAAGACTTTCAATGTAATATGTAAAGCTTTATGACTTCTTAACAAAGCAAAACCAAAACATATTCCAGTTCAGCTAAAGGTAATTATTTTTTCAGGAATCGTCTATCACCAGCAGAGACAGTTAGGCTGTATAAGGCAAACATCCAAGGGTTAGTTTTGGCTGAGACAGCACAGTCTGCCATCCAGACTCACATGGAGAGGGGTTAGACCACAGAATTAAATAAGAAGACCAAGAATTTGTGTCCTGCACCACTCCTGATTGATTTACCGCAGGACTGCAGGTAAGTCGCATTTTCTCTGAGCCTCAGTTTCTTCAGTGGAACATGCTAATAAAGACATTTCTTCAATTTCCTAGCAGATTTTGGATAGAATATCCTCATAAATGATTTCTGTGTGATGTTTGTACTCCACGACTGACCTTGAAATGCTAGGTCTTCTCCATGGGAGGACATACTCAGTCTTATGGATCCTAAAATGTAACATTTGCAGTAAATACAAACTACCACTGAACGCACACCATCCCAGGGACATTTGGTAGGTATCGTGGGGAAGAACCATGGATTTGTCCTTATAGGCAGCCCATCTTGTGGAGAAAACCACCAATGACAAGAGTGTTGGCTTACAGCCCAGAGGCTGGTGGCACGGTGCAAGCAACGCCATCAGACAAAAAGAGAGAGATGGATAAAGGTTGCGTGGTGCAGGATCTTGAAAAGTACAACAAGAAACTCATATTTCATAAAAAATAAGAGGGAGTGAAACTACAATGATGGGAGAGAGGTGAAATCTTTTTGGTGGGATATACAATGTCATGTTATGGGGACAAGCTTAATAACTATGATACAGGAAATTGTACTTTCTTCAACTTCACCATCTGCAGGTAGGGTGAAGTTACCTATGAAGAGGGAAAATGTGACTGCAGCAACTCAGTAACCAGGATCTGCATGTCCCTAATATATAGCAACATGTATAACATACGTTGGTCACCTCAGCCACCTTTGTGGCAATTAATAAAACGAACAGACACTTTAAAATCTTCGTTGGTTATCAAAGGTAACCCTTAACTCAGGGTTACCTTAATTCCCTTAACTCAGTTTACGTATGAATGGGATCCCTTTCAATTTTAGGCTAATGTTCTTTTATATTTATAATATTCAGGATAGCTACACATGCTCGATTACCTTTAAAACACTTAGCACGATTCCATTTAAAAATAAATGAATCTCATTTAAAAGTGACTTCTACCCATCTTCTAGTATTTATGGACAAGGACATATGGGGCTGATTTCTCTCATTATTAAGCAGCGTGTCTGAGACTTAAATCATCTAAATTATTCATTGACAGCAATTGGGCTACTCACACAAGCTCCCACTACGGAGTCCCAGTGATAGGACCAGTCAAGAGGATGAAGATGGCTGAACAGATTTTGGGATGCATTGAGCACTTGCAGATACAGCTAACTCTGATTAGGGTGAGGAGGACTTTTGAAAATCTAGCCCCATCTTCACTGATAAATATAATTTAACTGGGACTTTCAACGTGGTTGTTTGGAATGACATTTTCTTCAAAGGTTACCAGGACTGTGGTTCCGAGTGGTGACCACCAGTAGCTAAAGGAATATGAGTGACTGTGCATTGATTACCGTAACAAAACCCAAACCTGCTGCAAGACATTGCTACAGCACCGAGTTATGTGGGACTTTACCCCTCAGTGAGGGTTCAGTGGCCAGACACAAGGTGGACGTGTCTGCAGAACTTGGGCTATGAAAGCTTCCATGAAGAACACAGCTGACTCTAAGCAAATAAGAGAAAAGCATCTCGAAGCAGCAGAGACCGCCCATCTCTAGTATGAATTCTACTGTTCCAGCAACACTGACATCCGAGACAGGAGATGGATAAATCAACTGCCCTGTTGAGCTTGGACTGTAATAGACCAAATGACACAGGTTGTAAACAATTAAAGCTCTGCTTTAAAGAGACTTTCCAGTCTATCACAGACTACTCTTGCTCTTTGACCACCTCACTGGTAGAAGACCTCGAGCTAACTGTTAGTGCGTTTTCAATCAGTGGAGTCAGAGAGAGAAAATAGAAATCATCCTTCATGGAAAAAAAGAAGTTATGGTTATTCTTTGCAACATTTTAATTTTAATTAAAAAGACATGTTTCTTGCTCTCTTCAGAATGAGCCCAAGGAACATTTATAATCATTTTCAGGTCACATTATATTGTACATATTGCTGCTGATTTCACAGCTGTATGGGCAAATTACTATTTCTCTGCACAACTAAATCATTATCAAGGTAACAGCAGACAGGAAGCATCACCAACAGCTAGTGATTACAATGCATTTTAGAAAAACACGGTTTAGCTCTTGGAAGAAGAAAGGCTCATATTTCATCCAGATCTCTTGTCCCTGCCCAGCCCCACCTCTGAGCCCCAGCATGTACCAGGCTTTGTCCCTGTATGAGATCTTGATGGTAAAGATTTTGTTTTGTTTCTTTTTCCCTAAGAAAGGCAAAAGGTTAGTAAGTCTTTAAACTCTCAGTTCTTAAGGCTGTTAATATTTCACATTGCCAGCAGGGAAAGGAATTAAAACTGCCAGTAGCTATCCAGATAGATTTTAAAATCCCCTTCCCTCCCCCTTCTCTCAGCCTCCCTCAGCTTCAGAGGATATTTTCCCCGCAAATTGGTTTTAAATTAAGGAAGGTGATGAAGGCAATGTGCCGTCTCAGCATTTTCCCAGGTGCACTTAATCTAATTTCATTAAGGAGATCAGGACAGATGATCGCTACAGTCGAAACATTAAGTCTGTCCATTTTTGTATAAAAAACCATTAAGTCTGTCAAAGTGTCGGCGGGTGGGCTGTTTATTATTGGAGATGAAGGCGCGCTTTGCTTCCCCAATAAACTGTCAGGAGTAGTAAACCACAAATTAAGTCAGCTGCTGCCAAAGATTTAGTCAAAGATCTCCAACTAATTTTGACACAGGTGTGGGAAAGGCCAAGGAAATAGAGGCCGCAAGTTGGTCTGTATGCTTTGGAAACCGAGTCTTTGGGGTGTGTTTGAGATTATTTCAATCTGACCCATCGAAGACTGAGAGACTGGGCATCAGTGGATACAATCAAGCAGAACTGATGCTTCTGACATTCCAGACACAGTCTTGACAGGAGCTGTGCACCGCAGAACCCAAATGGTGGAGTTTTTCTTTACTTTAACCTGCCCTCATCCTGCCAGGGCTCATCGTCTTGTCTTACGCAGACAAAAAATGAACTTATGCACAGCTTTGACTAATATGTAAAATCACATTCCTCAGATAATCATATAGATACCATACACAATTAGAGGATACCTACTCTGGAAGACTATATAAAAGCCAAGACAGAAATCAAGTGAAGCTTTCTGACTGAAATTTCAGGCAGTACAAATTCAAATGTGATCCATTTGCTAAGGAGAACACCTTACTTCCCTAGAAAAATGCATCTGAGTAGAAACTTGGTATTAAAGACCATCTAGACATGTTAAAAAGTATAGAATACTGACTGGAGTTACACAATCTTTACAGTACATACAGAGAAATTAATGACACATGGAGCAGAGGGAGGCTTATTCACAAACATTTAGTTTAATCTGTGTAGTTCCAAGGTTTCTCCATTTAAAAAGTACCTCACTTTGTGGAAAGCTGGGACTCTAGCTCTTAGGGACTCCTGTACCATACTGACCTTGCAGACAAAAGCAGCAGTTGATAAACTGCTGGTAAGTGAAAAGAGCAGCTGGTAAGTGGTAGGAGACTCACCTAGACAAAAGAATACCCATTTCAATCACGATGCTTGGGTGAATTCTCGAGCACAGCTGGGCAGACATTACTTCTAGGTTTTACTACTGATCCAGATGTTCCTGCCTCTCATGTACCTGGAAAACTCCTGTAGTGAAACCTAGCTTGGATCTTATTGCAAATAGGACTCAGAAGCAAGAACTGTTGGAAAGCTACAAAACCTGAAGTTGACTCTTCGGCCATCCTTGAATTTTATCCTTTATGCCAGCACAGGGCACAGAGCGCTGCATACCATGCTATTCTGATTATTTAACGTGGTAAACCAATTTGCAAATACATTAATGAGAAACTTTGCAAGCCAAATGAGGGCCTGCAATTGCAGCTATTGGAGTATGCATCCTCCAAAATTCCCATCTTCTTGGTATCTTTATGGTTAATTAAATCATTCCATTTAATTAATTGAATTGCCTAACTCAATTGCCAATTCCTATCACCCGCCTACTATGTTATGTTCTATCTGATCACCTTCCAAGGAGTTACTGCCATTGCACAGGTAGCCCTTTGGATTTATGGCTACATTATAATGGTGTTTCTTGATGTGGGCAGACAGCTGTACAAGATTACTGTCTTCCTTGTTGCCTCAGATCTTAAAAGTACCTTCACAAGGTCCCTGGTAAGATAAGAAAAAGCTCATGGATGGGGAACTGGAGCAGAGAGACGTTAAACAATAGAGAAAGCTGAGAGCGAGGGACGCGCCGACTGGCAGCGACAGAACTGGTATTATCCTGTCTTGCCCAGAGCTCTCCATAAGATCTCTTCAGTCCTTTTATGAGAGTTAATGATGGATTTTTGTCAGCAAACTAGAAGGCTCTTCTCATTGTTTTGCTCTGCAGTTTTTTTTTTCTACATTTTCAAGAATGAATATGGACACCACAGACTGTGGTGACTCAGCTTGTCATATACAGACTAATGTACTTAAAATTTGAGTTTTTGTCTGTGTAAAAGAAAAACACAAAAACTCAATGGGAGAGGAGAATGTTGGTGCCAAAGCTTTGAATCTGTTTAATTTATTCAGTTGCATTCTTGCTTTACTTAAATGCAAAGGTCAAGAAGGGCCGTTATTACCAATACTTTTTACTGGAGTTGCAAATCTTCTTGTTGGGAAGGACAACTTGTGGGGCTTCCTTCCCTCTGGAAGGGCTTGCAGGGTGTAACTCAATCTCCCCAAGTCTCAGTGGGAACCTTTGTGTCTGTTCTGTGCACATGGTGGGTGGAACGACAGTAGCCGAGGGCACGGCAAGGCTCTACCCATCTGGCATTTCCCACAGAGCAACTGAGCGAACTGAGTACTGCAGCGGGCTCACATGATGCTGTTTTGCTGGTTAAGCTGTTCATAGAGGATGGTTAAATAAATTCACTGAATGGCGAATTTTTGTCTTTCTGTACTAGCAAAAACCTTATGTTTGCCTGTTTATCGCATCCAAATCCTTCAGGGACTACAACATTATTTTAAATTCAGTATTTTCATATTTTTTAAAAAGCAGATCTGTTTTTAATAACAACATGCAGCTTGTCTGTCAAAGAGGGACTTTATTCCATTAAGAGAACTAACCACCTTTACCTGCTTCTTATTATTAGAGAGTCAGGTTTCTCAGGGGTTTTCCCTTCGCATCACTAGGTTTTAAGTCTGTAAGAAACAAAACCTTAAACCAAACACCAATTCTGTGCACAGACGTGTATGTGCTACACTACTACACGCCGCTAAGCCTGCAACGCAGCCCAGGCACACACTTCTACAACAGCGCTGCTGTCCATCAGCAAGAGCACACTGTGGTACAAGGACCAGTTACACACTGCCTGAAAACCCAGCTGGGAAGTAACTGGCAAATGGAGACTTCTCATTATTAGTCACAGCTGAAAACTGTCATAGATTGAAGTGTAATGCTAACAGAAGTGCAAATGTTACCATGTGAAAGCGCTCAGTTCAATTCCCTGTTTGATCTCTCCCTTCTGCTACAACTAGTGAGGGGATTGGGGTCACTGGAAAAGCACCAAGTTCCATTTCTCATCTAATGATGGACAAAACCAAATCGGGCACCTTGGCCTGGGTAGGCTTCCCAAATAGCAAATAACTGATTACCCGATCTGGGAACTAAACTTCAAGCCTCATGGAAACAACAGATGTATCAGATAGAACCCGCTTTCTCTCTTGTTAGATAAAATGCGAAAAGCAGAAGGAAAGAAGCTTCCAGCAATAGTGGTATCAACAGCAGCCCTCTTGAGCTTCAAATGCATGGCACTGATAGGTCCAGGGACTGAGGCTGATTCCAGCCCCACAAGACAACCCACTGCTGTTGCACTGGAGCACTGACAAATGAGGCTGTGAGAGCAGAGGATGACACAAAACACACAAAAATGTGGATCGATGTAGGGTCTTTGGGAACAAACACTGCTCAGTTTGGCTTCCTCTCTCCCACTGAACTGCATCTCAACTTCCAAAGTCTTTCACAATCTCTTTCCTCAGAGCTCACCTTCCTTGACCACCAGCTCCCCAACACATCAACAAAACCAAAGCTGCTGACATTCTGAAACAGTGTCGCTGCTAACACTGTGCCCCCATTGATATCAGTCCCTTCACTGTCTCTAGTGTCGTCCTTAAGCCACGAGCTGTTCTGCATCTCCGCAGCGTGTAGCAGGACGGGAACCCAGGCCATGGTAGAGCGATGGCAGCACTACCGTGTTGCTCTTCTCCCATGCATCAAGTGCCATATCACACCCTCCTGTGCGCCACTGCACGCTCCCAGGCACCTACTGGGACTCAGAAATCAGCACAGCAAACAACAGCATGGCAAGGCTGAAATCACATCGCCGCAAGCAGGGCCTAATCAACTCGCTATGCTGCTGCAGAAAGAACTACTGGTTTAGAAACCTGACTTCAAAACTTTTTGCCTCCACCTTGGATACATACAGCTTTACCAGTCTCCACGGCTGATTGCTCTAGCTAAAACACAAACTCCAGAACAAATTTATGGTAAATACCGATTCAACTTAGAACTACAGTGTCATTTTTTGTACATCTTACATAGCAGCACATTAAATGAAGGAATGCCCGATATGTAACCCCTGATTTGGAGAGCTCACTCACACCGTGGGGCCATGTAATTAAGCTGACAACCCACAATTTTGCACACAGCAGACAGAAGTCCAAGACTGAAAGAACATGAACGCTGAATTACTTCAAAAGAAAGAAACAGGCCATTTTTTAAAAAAATGCAATCTTGAACACTGTTATTAAAAAAATGAGAGCAACATTTTGGAGTAACGAGCAGAGATTACTCACTCCCTTGTTTTACACAAGTTGACTTTTGGCTTTTTGCAGAACACCATTTAACAGAGCACATTACCAAGCTGCTAGCCACTTTTCACAGTGATGCTAAAGCAGGTAAGAGACAATAAGTGGAACTGTTGATGGTTTATATTACTCTATTATGTTAATGTTCACTAAAGTATGCCATAAGCTCTCTCATTACATGTGTATAAACCAATTCTCTGTGGTGTTATTCCTGTGCTAAATGCTATAACTACATAAATCTTGAATTAATGGAGACTTTATAGTTCCTGAAAATGAAGGGTAATTGCTATCTGTTAATGCTGTTGTTGCTATTAAAGGAAGTATATATTTTCAGTAACAATGTTTATGGACCGTGAGCCTCACATGGCAGCTATGGCACAGTGCAGAGATAGTCTAAGATGATTATCAGACTAACTCCCTTTCTCTCCCACCTCCCTCACAAAAGCACAGTATCATTTCCCCAGCTTCAACAAACCACCCTGCATTGCTCCTAACAGTTACCGAGTCCAAACCAATGTCCTTCCATGAACATACGGTTACAGAAACGGGATTTGCGTTTCTGTCTCTGGGAATGCATGATTTGCTAAGTTTCTCGCTTGGTTAAATGGCTGGACAGCACACTTTATTAGTTTGGGTATTTCAAACAGTTCTTCGAGAAAGCTTGTGGTGACAGAGTGATAGGTGTGAGAAAGTATCATCCCACTGTCTTCCTTTGAGATTTCAGCAGTGAAGCAGAAGTGAAAGGCTATACAGAGACAGTTCTCAGAAAGTAGATGGGATGGACAAGTCCCCAGCCTTGAGCTCCCATTCTCGGATTATTAAAAACGGCAGCGCGCTGTTTGGAAACACCCTCGCAATCTGCTGGTAAACTGTACCTTGCACTAAAGTAATGGCTTCTCGATTCTGATATACTGTACGTATGACTGACTATGCTCAATTACACTTCTCCCCTGGAGTCCTGCACAACACTGTACAAGGAAAAAAACAAAACCACCAAGAGTCTGTTTATATTTTTCAATGCAGTGAGGGTAAAGCCTTAATTTTACTCTAATGTCTATGTTTTAAAACATTAAGAGCTCAATAGCCCATATACCTATAAACTAAATATATAGTGGATAATTACTAGCGAGAGAGAAGTAGGAGGTGGAAAATTTCAGTTTTGCTTCTAGCTCTATCACTGACTCAGTTTCTACTCCTATGTGAACTTCTTTTTTCATCTGCGTTCCTTGTGAGTTATGCACAGACGACAGTGATCCGCTGTTTATGACTAACAAGAAGTGTTATGCAAATCAAAAGTACATTAGTAATTCCTGCCCTGCCCTTCATTACTGCCAGTGTGTGTAGGTGTACCTAGAGAAAGCTGCTCCTTGCTGACCAAGCAGGAAAGCAGGCTTGTTCTGTAGCGCTGTGAAATGAAGCCGGCCCATCATGGAACTTGGGAAGCCTGATCCCGGGCTAGATGCTATGTCAAATGTTCCATCTGGATGCAATAGCCAGAGAGTCTTACTAGAAGATACATTTTTCCCACACATGGAAGGGGGAAAAAATGCTCTTCAGTGCAATCCCTCGTGACCTTCATGCCAGTATTTTTATAGTTCCTTGTTGCATCAGCCAGGTCAGTTGAACTGGACATGTTTTCAGGGGAGTATGTTCGGTATCAACAGAGAGAGCCAGGCTGCTCCTGTGTTCCCCAACTGGAAGGCAATGTTGCATTCACATTATCCCCATGAAAGGTTTGAAGCCTCTTCCCTTCAACCTCAGTGGGTTTACATGCAAGTGCACACGGCTTTGCTGACAAGGAAAGCAACCCTACTTAATGCCAGAGACCTATTTAATAGAACCAATGTCATGTCTCGTGTCTCTACAGATCAGGCAAGAGATAGAAAGATGATGACCTTATGCTGTTCTCCTTATGAAGAAAACAAATGTTATTATGAAGGTGGAGTCACCTTAAGGAGAAGGTAGCAGGGAAATATGTGAGCCTAGAGGGTCAAATTACAGTTACAGATATGTAAAGAAATGCCATATTAATGCTAAGGAACATTATAATAGCCTTTCATTTGCTGTAAAGGACAGTAAGTTACCAGCCAAACACAATGCAGCTTCCTCTGAAGGTAACCTCAGATCCCACATTCTGAAAGCTAATCAATGTTGTTCAGATTTCAATTTCTTCTCTACAAGGTGAAGTCAAACCTAATCTAACAAACGTCAGTCTCAGATGTAATGCCGCTAGCTGGGTCTACCAGTGTAATTTAGATAATCATTAATAGCATAGCTGTATAATAAAACTACATGTCACTTACAACTTCATCTGAGGTTTGACTGGCAGATCTTTAAACAGTTTTCTAAGTGATTGCTTTTACTTTCTTTGATTGGGCAGTCTAAGAAATGTCTTAACCCCACGGTATCTAAGCTTTTAGGGAATAATTTTTCACCCTCACCACCCCTGCCATCAGCCCTGCTGCTGTGTAACCTTGTAAGAAAGCGGCGGTTGTCGTAGTTTCCCGGAGTGACTTTATACATATAGAAAACAAAAATACGTGCAGTATCTTTTGTTCAACATGTATAATTTAAGCGTTTTTCTTTGATCAAGACTTCATCTCAAAATAAAGCTTTTGCCAAACTCTGGGAATGTTTGGTATCTGATGGGATTTTTAAAAGAAGAAGATGAAGAAACTTAATGCTTCCCAAGCACTAAAACATTTAAAAAAAAAAAAAAAGAAAAAGACTTAACCAGAAGAAGGTTTTAGTGTAGTCTCTTGAACTCATGGTAACCTCCGATGTATGGCTGCAGCCAAGAGTGCTGCCAAGGAGACAGGGCTGTCTGAAGTCAGCCTTGAGTTTTGTAATGCTGATCCAGTAGAAACCTGTGTGCCACAGCTTCTCATGAATGAATGCAAGAGACTGGACAGCCAAAATATAATTAAAGTTTGATGAAGATCTAACCTGAGACTGCCAAGTTTGATCTGCCAGAAGAGAAGTCAGAAAGGGATACTCAAGTCTTTTATACGCTTGATGCTTAAAAGCACAGTGCAACTGTTGCTATGTAATGTGCCGTCTCTGTTTTCCTTGCAAAGGCGAAACAAGAAAACCCTACCCAAAATGACACAGCCACAACCTTTCAACAACCAACCTCTTTATCCAAAAGGTCAGAAAAATAATTTCTCTGTGATAAATATGCATGCAACATGACAGAACCCTCCTCGATGGTTACCACACTGCCTTTGAGGGTAGGTACCAGTTGTCCCATCTTCTAAACTGATTACAAAATTGACATTTTCAGAGGTTACTATAAATAAAATGTGGGCTCCTGACAAGTTATCGGAGGCGACTTCTTCTGGAACAGCACTAATGCTGTGACTCAGGTCTCACCAAATGCTCACATAATAATCAAGACAGACCATTATGTTAATGGGAATTTCTTTTCTGTAAACAAAAACTAGTGAAGATCACAGAGTACCTGAACCAGTGTTTTCTCATTTGATTATAGATATTTTTAAACTTGACATGAAGACAGGAGGAAAAATACTATGTTCAAATTCATTCTTGTTTTGTCTGCGAGGGAATTTCCAGGCTAGTAAAGCACATGAAAGAAGAAAAATCAGTCTTACCTTATCGTCAATATCACTCTCGCTGTCACACTGTGGATTAGAGAGAGAAAAAAAGATTTTGAGAAACACCTTTATGTATAGGGATCTTTTGCATCATCCTCTTAAACCTTTAGGATAGCTGTTTATGATGTTCTCAGTTCAATGAAACACACTTTTGATGTTTGCAGTAATGCCTTTTAGATTGCTAGCACAAACCAGACAAAGCCAATTTCTCTTTTCTTATACAAAAATATGGTATGTTCTGACTTGGATGGGGGAAAGTGAACTTTAAACAAAAAAGACAACCAGTGATGCATTATAATAACAACTGTAAGATGAATACCACAACAAAAAGCATGTCTTTTTATCATCCCAAATTGTGGAATATATAGTAACACAGTTTTGCATTGCTTCACCTTGATAAGCACTTTGTCATCTAACAAGGAAACTGTGAAACCGGCAATCAATTTCTAATTTAATGAGTGGTACCAAGAATAGTAATTAAAATACATCATAAATTCTGATACACTTTTTAGTTTGAATGAGATCACGATCCCAGGAGGAAGTGTTTACTTAAGGAGTTTCAGAATGTAATCTCTTACAGCCTCTGAAAATGAAATGCTCTATTTTCACAGCACAAATGATGGAAAGATAACTTGAGCACTGAACGTTTCAGGACATGCGTGTCTTGTTGGCTGGAGCTGAGAAAGATTTACAGTTGGGAACAAAAATAAATCTCTTGGTGTCTGTTACACTGACAGAAAGTGGACAGTGTATTTTGTAGCTTTTGTGCCCAAGGGGAATTTTCTCCTTCAGCCAGCAGCTGAGGAGGATGGTTCGGGTGGGTTTCCCTAACTGGTGCCACCCTCTTGAGTTCACTGGTTCAGCAAGAAGGGACTCTGCAAGCCAGCAGTGACAAGCTACAAATGGGAAAATGGCCCACGAGAATGCACATGCTTCAGTGTCACAAATGTAGAGGAAGGGATAGAACCAATGATCTTTGGTCATTTGGTCTTTTGTCCAGCTCCTGCTCCCAATGGAGAGGGGAGGGGGGCATCTTTCCTGTCACATCCTCTTAGCCTAAAGTTACAAAGCAGAAATTTCAGCTGTGACATTCTTAGTTTTCTGCAGATTTTTGAGAGACCATTTAACCTCCTCTCCTTCTACTTGGCATGTGAAATGATTGACCCCAAACACTTGAGGAATCTTTTACTCTTGAATTCTCTGAAACACACCGAGGACATGAAGAGCCACAATACAGCGGAGGGGTCTCCCATGGCGATTCTGCAGTGAAGACTGCTCAGCTTCCCAACTGACTCCTTATTTCCATTTAACTGCAATGGAAACACTTGCTTTAAGGCACCTGTTTTTCTACAGTCCTGACTAAGTAGAACTCTTCTCCTTACAAAATGAAACTGTATCACATTGCCCCACTTGATTCACAGCACTGTTTAGAAGCACACACCCCCATCTAATGGTAGCTGTAAACCTTCTGGGGAAAGAAAGAACCTGAAGCCAAAATGGAAAAAAACCTACAGGATGCTCTGCAGGGGCTTGGATGTGGTGGGTGGGCAAGTCCTTTGGGAATAACCAACGTTAAAGCCAGCAGACTGCACTCAGCCCCAGCCAAATACTTCACGTGTGGAAAGCAAGAACATCAGATAGCTACATCTTTAGCACATACCTTCCCATGAGCCATTTGTACATTTTGGGGGGATTTTTATTCATCATTTATCATTAAGTTTTATGAAAATTATTATATGAAACACAGTTTCTGTTCAATATCAGCAGTCCTTTGCTGACTCTCCCAAACCTGTGTCACGTAACCACAAACTATTAGAAGTCTCTGCTCTGGGCATGGAACGGGACTAATTGTCCATTGTCACCAAGACATGCTGAAACAGGTTTGCTGGGCAAAGGCTCCCCCAGTACCTGCCACATTTGTGCTTGCTCAAGACAGTGTTAATTCACGCTGACAAAGCAACACATTCATCAAAAACAAGGTGGGGGGTGGGGGAAGATGCAGTCACAGCAGAACGCTTGTTATTATTTACATGCTCTTGAGAAACACCGCTGACTCAAGGGAAGCCTTTCACCTCCACCCGGGGGGCTGAAATCAACTCAGAATGCTGCGGGGAGCGTGCATTTCCCCAAATCACCTGCATAATTGAGTGGGTCAAGAAGACCAGGTTATTTTGCCCTTTAAACCTGGTCTACGCTGAAGTATCCTAAGTTACCATTTTAATCATCGGGCTTATTCAGCCATGCACACTCCTAGTTTAGAGGCAGAATATTTTGATGATGTGATTCAACCTGCAGAGCTCAGAATAAAGCTTGTTATAATGGAATTTCACCTATCACAAAAATGGCATAAAAATTAGCTAGTACACTCAGCCCTGTGTTGCTTAAAATTCAATGCTTAGGCAACAGCAATACAAATTTTAATTCTTACAAGGACTTAAAGAATGACACACTGAAGTAATAAAAAAAATCAAATAAATTAAACTCAGAAAGATATTGACTAGAAAACATTCAAAATCATCATTTAAACTCAGATGCTTTCGCCTATGAGCCCTAGTTTAATAAAACCACAGTACTGTAAACCTTCATAAATTTAGCTTAAATGTATTTGAGAGCGGATGTAAACAATTTTGGGGAACTTTAGTAACCATTATTATTCAAATACAATGTCGTATTTTAGTCTTGCGCTCTGTTTTTGTAACAGAACCTGTCTTCCTATTTTTTTTACTGCATTACAGTATTTTAGAAAAAGAGGACAGGCTTTTTCTTGTTGAAAAGAGATATGACCTCAAAAATTCGTATGCATATGAGTATAAAAACCTATTACAGATGGCTTGCATTACTAAAAGGTGCAGAGTTGCTTTATTTAGATGTGTAATTTTGCTTTGTACCAATACGTAACTTTGTCTCATGAAGATAAGTGAAAGTTGCAAAAAGCCAGTGAACCATCAAATCCACATGCTCAATTTTATAAACAGACATACGAATGAAGCAAACATCTGCTCTCTGAGGATACATTCTTCTCCGTTCAGGATTTGTAAATATTCCATAATTAATTGTTTTTAAAATGGAAAGGACAGCAAAGAATTTTGTTTAATTTTAGCCTACATCTTCCTTACTTTAATCATCACCACACCAGTCTTGCAGCTGAAGAAGCCAGAGGGGCTCTGGATGCAGACCCAGAAGTGAAGGTGGCTCTGTGTGCACGGAAGCCACTGAGCGACTGCAAGATGAGTGCCTTAAAAACCACATTTCTGACAGCAAGTTGCATAATTTCTTGTTTCCCTTAGGAAATAGCTGTTCTCTCCCACCTCTTCCAGCCACATAGGACTCACTCATGGATACAAACTGTCCCTGTATTGATTCCTACTGTATGGCTTTTAAACCACCGAAATACCACACGTTAATCCACATAAGAATGAAGTCCCAAACCGACCAAAAGCTACTAAGCAGCCTAGATGACGAGAGATTGTGGGGGAAGAATTAACACACCATTATTTATAAAATTTGGACTTCTGCTCAACGTATGGCATCTTGAAAAAATGGAGAGAACTTGAGACTCATGGCTACCAACCCACGTTCATCTCCCACCGACTCCTGAAGAAAATACAGCCAGCTTTAGTGAAAAAAACCCAAAGCTTCAGAATTCATTTAGGTTTTCTTCTTGTTTTTTTTTTTGTTTTTTTTTTTTTTTTAAGAAACAGGCTCCCACATTCACATCGAGAAACAGGAACCCACAGGCTGCTGAACACGCAACGGCACTGAAAAAAATGACGACAGCAAAACCCAACTTGCCCAGACAGATCTGTGAAAAACCAGAACCGCTGTTGACCCCTTCCCTTTGGGGGTGTGTGTGTTAAAAACCACAATTTCAATGGGCTGGTTCAGTTTCTGTGGTAACAAACCCACTCTTCTCCAGCCTCTCGCCTCTGGCCCTGCAGAGCCCTGGGTCGACAAAGAGAGGCCGAGGCTGGTGCATTTCATTGCCAGGATGGCTAAATGAAAAATTAAGTCATAGGAGAAACTTCGGTTTGACCTAGAGGATTTTTTGCGTCTTAAAAGACAACTTATTCTGGCCTGGTGAGGAGGAGGCCGGCGGCGGGCCCTAGGAAGGCCAGGCAGGCCAAGGCCGCCCAGCTCCTCTGCTCACCTCCCACGCAGCTGTTGTGGAGGGACAAAAGCCCTTGTCAAAACAAAAAAGTTAAAGAAAATGTGGAGAATAGCAACTGTTGAAAGCTACAGGGGCTCATTGAAAGACAAAAGCTTCAATTACCTGGATTTTTCTAAAGGCCTGTTAACACTCCTGGTCTATAAGCGAAACTGTAAACAGCCATTGTGCTGGGTTCATAAAGGCTCCTAAAAGGATTATTCACTGAGTTGTGCCAATTGCCTCTCAATTCCACCAAGAATGTTTGCAAAGCTGACCCCTAATTGTGCCGGTTTTTGGAAACAATTTCTTGCAGTGACAGATTCCACTCAGAAAAAAAAGCCTCCTGTGAGATAAAGTTTGGCAGAAACACCACATAATTCAGGTAGAACGGGCTCAGTGCACTGTAAAATGTCCTCGACCTTCCCCTCCTCCTCCCGCTTCTGCCCCACAGAGGAGGATGGTGCCATGTCCAGCAGACATGTGCCCTCCACCTGCGATGACCCAGTGCCACAGAGATGGCTCAAACAGCCATGGAGGAAGGTCCAGGCTCTGGATGAAGCAGGGAGTGAAGCAGTAAGAAAAATGGGTGCTTTCCTAATCCCCACCTAAACACCTGCAGCAGCTCCACCACCCCTCCATCCCATCTGTTCCGTGCCTGCACCTAAAAGACCTGAGGAATCGGAGGCAGAGCTTCCATATGTGTAGACCAAGGCCTGTGAATTCTTTTTCTTTTTTGATAGCTGAGGTGGAAATTCACGCTTCAAGACCCTCCTCCATCATTCCTTTCCCACCAGGCAACGAACCACAATGTGTTCCAGCACTTGCTTGTACAAATCATCTCAACAGGGTCTCCTCTCTCAAGATGAACTCATGGCTACTGTAAAACACGGGCAATGGCATATTTGGAGAAGGGACTTCTCTAAACATGGAAAGATGGATGCCACCAGCAACACACCTGACTGCACTGAACTGGAAATAAACCTCTAATCCCTCCCTTATCCCAAACAAGCTACAGTTAAAATGGGAAATAGGAACATTACCTGCTGTGGTTCACGTGACATACAAGCATAAATCAGCCCACTCCACATAACAGCAATGAATACTGTAGAGGTTTGTGTCAGTGAAGATAAAGCCAGATCTCCACTAGAAAGGTTTTCTGGTGGTCCTGGAGTCAGAGGTGTTCAGTGGCGTCATTGCTGGCTCTACCACAGAATTCAGGCAATTAGCATGGCTGCAAAGTGCTTGAACCATGGAAGTTTAGATTTTTTGGAGTGCAGAAGGGCAGCAGGCCTGGAATGAGCTATACACAGATTTTTCCAAAAAAGCAGCATTCACAGAAGTGTGTAGGCTCTGTGCTCCAGGACACCTCCACTGGCACCAGGCTCCTTCCAAATGCATTTAGTCCAAGAAGTGGCAGGATCCATATTAACATTTTTGTACCGTGGTTCTGGATATATTCCAGTGAGTTTCAGAACCAGGAAAACATTATTTGACTCTCTGCTTATTCCCAATGTTTTTCAACTTCCAGATCACCCAGCTTTTCTTCACATAATAAAAGCACTACATTGATTAGAAATCAGATTCTCACATAAACTGCCTCATGCCAGGAAGGGGAGCTCCAAGAAATGAAAACAAAACCAACCCATAATTTCCCAAGACTGCAACAAGATTGGCAATGCTTGGGTGTTACATCATCAGCTAGGTGCAGAGAAACACTCTTATCTGACACGGGGCCACATCCTTCAATCTTCTGAGAATTGCAGGGAAATTATTTCAGCGTATTCACATAAGTGCAGTATCCCCTATTCTATCCAAACCCCAAGGTTTACGATTCAGGTTGTGCCTACACGGCCTCAAGGCTGCAGGACCCTGTTGTGCCAGCACTACACAGCACAGAAGTTGCAGGTTCCCGCACAAACAGCCGACAGAAAGACTTGTTTTCCTTTGCACACGAGTACACATACCTACAGATATGATTTATATTATGATTAAGCAGACAGTGATAGACATCTAAGCTGGTCATGTGAAAAAACAGATCCCAGCCTGGAGGGATACGTAATTTAACCAGTCTCCCTGCAACTAAAATTGTGAGGGGAAGTATAAGGCCAAAAGAGGAGGAGGACAAAATATTAAGTATACAGTCTATAATATTACAATGCACGCTGGCAGGCAAGAATATATATGTAAAAAAGTTGCATAAAATATCTGAAGAGCATAGATACCTATGG
Organism: Pedionomus torquatus; assembly: GCA_013398155.1. Classification (NCBI taxonomy): domain Eukaryota; kingdom Metazoa; phylum Chordata; class Aves; order Charadriiformes; family Pedionomidae; genus Pedionomus; species Pedionomus torquatus. Next base: position 351,089 of record VZRU01016464.1, on the reverse strand, counting down.
AGCTTGTACACCCACTCAGTCCCAGAGGATGGCCACGGTACTGCTCTCTTATTATTTCCAACCATATTTAGTTACTGAATTTTCTTTTAATAGCGAGGCTCAGGGAAGCATTAGGCTTAAATCCTGGGTTGTTAATGTTTCTTTTAAAGAAAGAAGGAAAATCAAGCCTATTTTTCAGAGCCCTCCCCCTCGCCCTGTCCTCTGAGCTGAGTTCCCGGGCGCTGCTCACAGCCGCAGCAGTGGCGCTTATGGATGCGCGCTTGTGTGTGCAGGGGGAGGGTGTTGTTTCCTATTAAGTCTGGCATCGGATTCATGTCTGCAGGGGCTTGCTTAAGATGATAGGAAGAGAGAGTTTTATCATGAGCCAGACTGACAGAAAAGCCTGCTAATGGGACTTGAGGCATACACAGGAAAGAAAGTGCCAAAACATTAAGCTACCGCCAAGTGTCAGAGGGCCACTGATTTATTGCAGCAATTTTGCCACTGTGTCCTTTATAAGGTCCCACAAGTCCTTCCTCCTGGCAAGAAGCTGTGAGCTGCTGCAGCTCGGGGAGAAGTTTAGATCCAGAGTGCAGAAAGTGTCCAAGCGAAAGGCGGGGGCCGGGGGAAGGACGGAAATCGAATGTTGACTTGAACTTGCCCCAGGCAGCAGAGTCCTCTTAGCTCCACTGCCTCCCTGACAGCTTGATGAAATGAGTCAGGGCCTCCCTATGGCTAGACCAGCTCCGGCTTCCAAGTGCCGGGGTAGAGCCGTAAGAAACAGATTGAGCCTCAGGGCAGCAATTTTTATTTTTTTTTTTCCCTTCCCCCCCCTNCCCCCTTTTCTCTCCTCAGCGTTTGGCTGGGGGAAGGGGGAGGTTATGAACACTACAGATGTATAGGCTGAGCCTTTGTCTGCGGAGGGGGAGGGCGAGGAGGAGAGAGAAGAACAGCAAGAGAGTATTAGCTATGGCAGCCGAGAATAGCCCTGAGCACTATAACTAATTTTGAGGGGCAGTGATGCATTGTACGGGCTCTGTGCTGTTTGGTCTGAGGGGGCCCCTGTTGTGAAGCAGCAATCAAGAGGACATTTTGTTAAGTGACCAACAGCTGTCATCTGCAAGCCCAGAGTAGGGAAGGAGGGAGCAAGGGGGAGGGAAAAAAAGAAAGAAAAAAAAAAAAAGAGCATTTGTCCCTTGGAGGCAGAGCACATTAATCCACCAATCTGCCACAGCTTTAACTCTAAAAGTGCTTGGTGCCGCCGAAGAGCTGGATTCCACTCCATCAGCCACCCAGAGAGATGGTACCTCTCACCCTGCTTCAGCCTGCCAGACACAGGGAGCTTCCCTACATCTGCGGGTCGAGGAACTGACGCTAAAAATACTGTTTAAGTCTCTTTTCATTCCATAAAATTGAGTTGATCTGCTGCAGCTTAGGGTCAATCCCTCAAGGACTGTTTTTTCCCCCCTTCCCTTTTCCTTAGCACTCATAAATTAATCAGGAAGACCCTGACTAAGTCATTTCATGCTGTACAACATAAAAGAAAGTCCCCTGATGATCCATGCAAGGATCTATTAAAAGCGGGAGGAGGGAGGGAGAAAGGGTTAGGGAGGAGGGAGAAAAGAGAAGGGGGGAAGGAAAAAATCTCAACCTTTTTGATATTTTAGGATAAAAGCTGGAGGACTTTGTTACAAATTCTAGCCAACATCAAAACACCTTAAATAATTCAAAGAACATGTTAAAGGGAAGAAACTGAATGTTGCTCTGATGTTCAGTTGATGCAACGCAGAATATTACCCAAAACAGCACAGCCTGTTAGGGGAGACAGCAGCCTTGAGCATTTCAGTTCTTTAGAAAAATGTCAGAACCTGTAAAAATCATAATTTCCAGCAACTTTTTTTTTTTTTTTTTGCATGATATAAACTCAGCGAGACTGAAATGTAGGTTTCTGACAAGCTGTTAACAAGACAACTTTAGAAATCTGTCTGGAGCTCTCAGGGAGATGGGCTGCCATTTCACTGCTTCGAAGAAGTTCATGACATGACAAGCAAAAATCAGGGAACAGAGACCTAAAAACCACGGTGTAATTTTCATTTGCTTCTGTCGTGAAAGAATTCAAGCAGAAATATTAGAAGGCTGCACAACTAAAAAAGCCAGCAACTGGAAAATCATTGCTGTGGTTTGACAACCACATCTTTTATGCTGAAAATAGTTCCTTTATTATTATACCTATATACAGGAAAACATTTTTTGAAAAAAAGGAAAAAAGATATAATCACAAACTATTACAAAATAAGATCTACAGCTGTCTACCTTCAAGCCCAGTCTAAAAATGACCTAGTTCATAGGACAGAGTCATCAACTCATCTTGAAAAAGCGGTAAGAGCCACCAGATTTCTCTCAGTTCCCCACATCCCTGCCCTTCCCCCCCATAGGAAAGGTAGAAATATCTTTCCATAATGCAATCTTTTACTGGAGCCTACACAGACGAATGTTGCTACATAAGCGTTTAATAAAGGCACATTCATTAAAAATAGAAAAGTCAGCATCCAATGCCATCTACACAGCAATGCTTGTACCTCTCTGGAATGAGAGGCTTTCTGGCTGGTTCACCATACTACACCTCCTACTTTAGGCCTTAATATACCAGTATGCTGCTTTTCCATAATTGCTGGATGACTTAACGATGTCTTCTCCAAAATCAATAGATTCTACTCTATGGTTAGAAAAAAGCAGATCAATAGATTGATTGATTGATTTGATTGATCTATCCATCTGTCTCCATACAATATATCTCTTTCCACATACAATCTCTCTCACTACTTGGATTCATTCTAAGTGTTTAATGGTAGGTTGATATAGATGCCTTTAAGTCAATTGACTGATTGATTCTTATCCATGGTTGCAGAATCTTGGTACCTTTGGGACAGACGCTTTAGGAAACCGAGAGACAGCCGGCTGCACATACACAACCTTATGCTTAATTTCAGCCCGTATTTGCCAAGAAAGCGAGAGACTGGACAATGCAGGCAGCCATTTTCACTTCTAACACCTATGATTATTACCAAAGGGTAATGTGAATTACAATCCAAATTTAGCCCAGCATTTGCAAGGACCACACAAATAATGCACTGAAGCTTTTTCACCTCTTTCCTATTTCAACTCATTTCCTCACGGCTCCAGTGGTGCGATCCTACAGCCACGCTTGGGTAATTGAAAGGACAGCGCACGTGAAGTTGAATGGGTGACACCGCATTCCACCAATTTATAAAATGAAGGAGACTCTGACAAGAAAAGAGATGCAGTTTGCTTCTCTTCTGAAGTGTGCACAAGCTCTTTTCATTCTCCCCTCGTTTGGGCATTGTGTCACCTGTCACTCATTTTCTTTTCATTAGACAGACACTCACAGGGACATTACAGCTTCACTGCTGTATATAGGTTTTCACTAAGGAACCAGAGAAACATCCATTACTTTCTTAGTCCACAGTTTTAAGTTATGACTAACGCCATTTGCTTGCAAGAGACCTCTTGCCTTGCTGCCTCCTCTTTACTGTGAGCCTCCTGGCTTGGGATTACCTGGCCGCCTCTGGCCTCAACTGCTTTGGTCCCTCACGCTCTCCAGGGAGGAGCAGAAATGATTTGCAGTGACTCAGGGCACAAAGCAACTCTAATTTTGTTTACTGCAAGAATGCCTAGACAGGATATGTCCAACAGAAGAGAAGTGGCTTTAAAGCCATTATTTACAACAGTGAGAGGCTGCTGCAATTTGGAGGGGGGGGGGTTACGAGCCTTCTTTAAAATTAAGGAGGAGTTTAGGACTTAATATGGATATAGCCAAAAGCCACTTTAACCATAATGATCTGTCTAGTAATTCCTCACTTAGTATAAACATCAGTTTTCTTCTTCTATTTGGACTGCAAATCTAGTCTATTACTATGCTATATCCACGTCATTAGAGAGTCACCAAAAAGTACTCAGCCACTACAAAATAACAGGATTCATTAAAGTAGCCCTGTTCTAATGGCAAGCATTTAGTTATTCTCAGCTCTCTGACTCCATGGCATGTGACTCTATTTGGAAGTTTCATTTACATATTTATTTAGTGGAGAACGTGCATGGCTGTCTTCCCTCGGTGCAGAACCATTATTAGCTGCAGGAAGCTCTTAGCGGGGATTTCAGCACAGAACTCAGGAGGAAAGGCATTTCCTAATACCTTAGTGTCCCGCTTAATAACCACCACCCTCCAGAAGGAAGGGGATGGATTTCTGTTTATGAAACTTTACGAGGTTTGTTACAGCCGCTTCATATGAATGTTTATTTTATTTCATGTATACATTTCATTTATATATATATATACACACACACAATTTTTCTCATGCTGTCAACTTCCTTCTTCCCTACTACTCCCTGTAAGTCTAAGTGGAGCAGTGACAAAAGAACACACCAGGGTATGCAGGAAGAAATCCACCTGATGCCTCTGAAGTTTCCCCTTAAGTACATCACAGATGTTTCCATTCAATTGCAAGCTGGATGCCCAGAAATTTCCAGCATGAACACTCAGAAGTGGGGATTAATTTCAGAATCGACACTGGCGTCATTTAGGTATGAAGGGAAATCTCTGCTGTGCTTTCTAACCATTTATTCTGGCCCTGGCAGGGCGAGTGTGCTGAAGTCAATTTGAATTCAGTTGGGGTGACAGGCTACGCATCTTGAAACGTACCACCATGATGCTATATGTAGTATTTTAACACACTGTTCAATTAGGAACTTGAGAAACAATCTAAAGCACCTACTGTGTCCTCAACATACGCTAGCTCAGTAAAACGAAGTAGTTCATTCTTAATGAATACAGGAAGGTTACGTGAATCAGCCGCTTTGATTTGTTGAATGCCTTTAGCCACTACGAAAGGAAGTCTTTGTTCCTGTCGGTGAGAAGATTTATAATACTTATATATAATGAATATAATAATGAATATTATTTAATTCCACTACTAATACACTCATGGCAAGGCTTATGTTGTTGTGGCTAAAAATTATAAAGCTTACAAGAACTACCATTAATGTTTGCATTATTGAACATGAAAATTCAAATCTGGTAAAAGATTTAGTACAAGAATTGAGACATCTACAGAAGACCTATTCCTCCAAGGAGACTCTCAGAGCATGTGCTTGCAGATTTCAACCACTGCTTTTAAAATAAACCTTGAGGGATGGATGCCCTGCTTGCCACAGGCAAGCTATCCTGGAACAAAGGAATTCACCAAGATAGGAATAAAAAATCCTTAAAAATATGAAAAGTAAAAACAAGACCCCCTGAAAACCTCCAGCAGTAGTCATTAACATTAATACAATGCAAATTAAATCTTTCTTTTTTTCTTTCATTCCATTTAGATCTTAAAAATATTAAAGCAGGTAAGTCTTGGAAGTGAAGGACGAGCATTGCCTAGGGCATACATTTGGGTGTCTTCAATATAATCTACAGAATATAGCAGAGGCTGCAAGCTAATTCGGTAAGAAAATAATGTAGCTGGTTATTCACTCTTACAGAATTATGCCTTAGCAAAGCTAAACATAAAAGATTCAAGGCCTATCCCATTACCTGGAAAATACTTCTTTGGGTCACTAAATGACAAACCTTTAAATATTAAGCAATTCAAAAATATATATATATTTGCTATTTTAGTTGAAATCGTGAAGGCTCCCCACTACCTTACTACATCTGCTCCTCTCTTCTGACCCCCCTAGATACTCATTTGTTCTTGTCAGCTCCCCAAACGTCAATGATTGATGGAAATGTAATGATTTACAAGATGGAGCCTCCTACCTCACTGTTCTGCTTTCAGACTGCAAAGGTAGTTTGAGCTGCACTGACCTCAAAGGCCAAGACAAGGGCTGGTAGTGTGTTGAGATGGGAATGCAAGTATCCATAGCCAAACTATCCCAAAACTTTATGAACGGGCTCAAGGGCATTTATCCTTTCTGTTGTCATAACAGATTTTTTATTTGTATTTTTCTTCCAGGACTGATGTAGAAATACTTAGTTGTGTGGATAGATGTCATTTTTTAATAGAAGCTCCAACTCATCAAAGTCTTTCCTCAGTAGTGACGGCCCCCTGTATGGCTAATCCAGACTGAAGTGATTAGAGAATAAAAGAAAGAGGAAACATCTCAACAGGAGGCAAAATAAGAGACAAAGAACAGAAGACTAAAGAGCAAGAATGGAAAAAACCAACTTACTGCACCGTGTACCAATAGCAAGATGGGACTACAAACATTGTCTGTTTGGGAATGAACTCTATCAACCTATAATCACTAATCATTATTATTAGCATGAAGATAAAGCTGCTAGTAATTAGATGGAACAAACTATTATGTACTTGTCATGAAGTGCAAGTACACTGAATCACAGAAACTTTTCATTCTCCAATAGGTTATTCTGAACAATGGTGAATGTGAAATCTGTTTGAGAAACTGGAAAATATCTTGACCACAATATTTTAACTCTTCTCAGTTTGTGTGCCCCGGCACTATGAAGCAGACAGGTCTTCCTGCTCCAGTGGGAGGTGTGACATGGCCAGTAGTTCTTTTTTCACTTGGGATTTTTGCTCTCAGCTGTGCTACACAACCAACTCCTGTGTGGTTTGCAGCCACGTGTAGCAATAAAAGGCACAAACAGCAACTCGTGATAATGCTGTTATTAGTATGTGCCACTACTGCACATGGAATAACAACAGGGGTTTTCATGGACTGCAGAGTAATTAGGTGTCTTTAAATATGTTTTAAAGCCTTTTAATGGAGGAAGAGTGTGGGAAGGTTCCCCTTTAGCATTGCTGCCAAGTACTTGCACAGATAACTGAAAGCTCAAGAGCTTCTGGCCAGCTTTTAGCAGCACAGGTTGAGAACAACAGGGTCTCGTGCTGATCAATGGATGTTAAAAAAAAAATCTTTTTAATTCACACCTAGCACTTTTGTTTATGAAGCAGAAATAGTACTGAAAACAAACAATTTTGTTAGCTCAGCTGGTTAATGAAAAATTGTGACAATTACAAAACCAAATCTTTGTTTTCAATTTTCAGTAAGCAGAGCTTTAAAAGAACAAGCTGCTTTTGAAAGCATGATAGGTTTTTTCCCTAGAAAAGGAAAGAAAGAAATCCTTCCTAGCAACTACAATTATGATACTTTCATGTCAAATGAATTATATTACTGAAAATAAATCTTTCTAAGATGCACAAGAGGGTTATCTGGCTCCAGTCAGACTTATGCATTACTGGTTTTATATGTTGTACTCTACTTGATTAATATAGGTAATCAAATTATATTGCCTTCCACTGTGCTCTCAAATTCAAGGCTATAATGTTTTCAATGACAAAGTTCATAGAGTTGTATAAAAATGTACCTCATGCTGTACCAGCCCTTTATTGCTGTAGTAAAACACCATTTTCAATTTAGTAATAAGTGATATAAAACAGAGTGTCTTGATTGGCAGGGTCGTATTCATTATGCAGTGCCCTACGACACAGTGCAGTTCAGAATGGAAATTTAAGGACAGAAACTACCACAATTTCAGATGTTGATACTTCAGGGAATATAACGATTCCTTCTTCATGAGTCGTCCAAAGGAAGGACAAGGAGTTTTACACAAAGACTCACAACATATTATATACACACACAGATATGGCTGGTAGGGAGAAAGAGGCAGCAGGAGACTCAGCATAGCATGCTACTGCTCCTTGGCAGGTTTTCCTGCGCTGGAGCCAATCCTATACTGCTGCTTCCCACCTGGGGCAGGAAATGAAGAAAGAAAATAACAGAAAAAGCAGCAGCAGAACAGTCTGGATAACAGGAAATACTGGAAAGCTCTTTATGGTTCTGTCACTGGCCTGACTTGTGACCAGAAGAGAAATTTCAGGGCTTTGTGATTCCTAGTGTTTAACTTGAGGTGCCTTAATGAAGCCGTGTTATCAAGTGCTCTCCAATTCATGACCATCAGGATTCTCTAAAGAGCTGTAAATTAGGCTGTCAAAACTGGTAAAACCTTAAGTTTGCAGCTATCTTTGAATATGTAAATCCTAACCCTTCCCTACCTTCTTTTCCCTTCTCTAAATTAGAAACAACGTTTACCGTATCTGTAAACTGTCAAACCAACCACTCTGTGAGTTCTACAGAGGCAAAGTATTCTGGGGAGCCTTGTCATCACTATGAACACTATCTAGAAGAGCAAGAATTAAAAAGAGGTTTTTTATGTGAAACTAAAAGGCAGAGATATTGTTAGCTGGTATCTTTTCTAAGCATGTACGTTGAGCAAATGATATGATCAGGAAAGACAACTCTTGGACTCGGGAATTAGTAATGTTATCTTAGTTTTGTTTCCTTGGCAACTTGACCTTTCATAATTTGCCCAAAGGCAAAATATGGGCAACATATCCCTTTCAAATCATACCTCAATAATCTTGTGATTAAAAGCATCACCAGAATGTGGCCTTGCCGTAAGATGGAGAATTAACGACTCTCTACTAAATGATCCACTGATGTTGAATCTAATTTAAGTAGCCTTGCAAGAATATTTAACACTTAATGATAGGCTCTGTATTAGAGTAGGTTTAATCTAGGATGCAGCCACAGATGTCATAAGAAGGAATTAATCAGCATCGCTTCCACTAAAACAGAAATGCAAAATTGCTGAACAGAATGTATTAGAAACAGATTAAAGAAGTGGGACTTAAACATAAAAGAAACAGAGCTGATGCCACCCTCAGAGAGCTAATTTGAAATACAGGAAAACTTAATTCGCCTTTAACTGAAGAATTGGGGTGTTTGAAGTTACTAAAGAGAAGCTTGTGTTATCAAGAAGGAAAGAAAGGCAGATAGTCTTTTCCCTCATCAATTAAAAATGAAAGCCCAACCCAAATATTAATGCCTGCCTCAAAATCCCAACAAAATGAAGTTATTGATGCTCCAGGGACTGTTGCTGCATCCTCCATGAAGCTCTATACTCAATGAAGGGCTACGGATGCTCCACTGACTTGGAAAATTCCTGCTCAATTTAGTTAAGTTACCTTTAAAAAAGCAAATCTTGGAAACACGGAAATACAGCCTATGGTTATTGAAATGCTTGCAGTTGGGTGGAAATACGATACTTGCAAATTCACTCTAAACTCCCTATATAGAGGCAACTTGCCCATCCAAAGGTTTGTGTAAAGATCTATATTACAATTATTCATTGTTGCTTCAAATTTATCATTCTTGGAGGACTTCAAGCTACCCAGTCTCTTTCATTAATAAAGACAAGGTTGGAGTATAAAGCCAGAAGGGACCATAGAGCATCAGTTCAGAGCATCTATATAGCAACTCTCCATTCATTTTTTGAAGATATTGAGGGCAAATTTCCTAATCCTATGAAATCTTAGAAGCACATGTCATGGATTAAATATTGCATTCTTCAAAATTTTGAGTTACAGTTAATGTTCCTGGTAATGAGGACAACCTAACCTTACCATAATTACATTTCTGCTAAAAACATCTAAGAGTGTGCTGGATACTCCAATGGTCTGATTCAACTACTACACTCCTGATTTACTATCACTGCTATTAAAAAAGGTTTTTGACTGGGCTGAGTGGCCCTTCCTTGAAAAATGGCAAAACAATCTAGCTTTGGTCCCAGTTTTCATTGGTAGCCTAACTGAACATACAAATCATCTCAGTGCTTGTTCCCAAATTAATGAAAAACTTATATAAAGCTTTGATCTTGATGGAAGAATCCATCAAGACTTCCCATTTGTCTCCCTAATTACTTGCTTTGATGCTCATGGCTTGCAATCACTGCCTAAGTTAATGTCCTGAGGTTGCCATAGCTACCATTAGTGAAGCAGAACAAGAGACATTGCTCTGCACAGAAGCCACGTTTGCTAGATGTTTGCTTCTTCATCCTGGCTGCTTCTCCACCAGCGATGGTACAAAGGAACTCCTGTACTGCGCCAGAAGTTCATTAAATAGTTCCTATTGATTTTATTACAAATGTTACTGGTAACATTCACTTTTTCTTTCTCTCTGCTGCTCATACACTGGAGGTTTTGAAAGCAGAGAAGTGGTCAGAAACCAAGAGTGCAAGCAAGGACTCAGTTTCCTTCCTAACTTGAACAATTTTGCTGTGTGATTCTGGGTCTCAATTTTCTTGACTCCTGAAGGACAGCAATAATGCAGCTTTCACCACACAGCCCTGCTTAGAGAACACACTGTGAAGAACTGAAAAAAATGTGTAACAATAGTCACTTTTCATAAAAAACATTGCTTGAAGTGAGCTTCCTCTATTGCTACAGCTTTCCAGTTAGCCAAAACCCTTTCATTAGACCTTCTCCTTTTTTAATAAAGGACACTGAACAAGTAATGATGCATAATATACTTCAACAATACAGGTAATTGCTCTTTGAAAATAAGAAATGAGAAATCACTTTCTTATTTGCTTATCTGATGACCTCTAAGGACAAGGAGGTACATGATAAATGCCCGGTGTGGTGTATTTCCTCATTTACTATATTGATCTGATTCAATGTAATGTCAAGAAGTGCAGTCCTAAGCCAGTAAATGCCAACAAAAAGTACATTTTGCTCTGAAGTGTAAGTATATTCATAACTTTAGTCCACATACAAGTTTTCATACTTTCTGCAATTAGTTCACAAAAGTTTTCAGCACAATCTCTTCTTGGAAGTTTTCCATTCTAAAAAAGATGACAAAGAAATGAAATATCTGAGTGGGAATCATCATCCTAATATATTTCAAATAACTAACCAAAGTTGGCTGAAAAATTCCTACAGCAACAACACAATCTTGCTTATTTTGGTTATTAGGAAGATATATCACTTTAATATTATGTTCCTGCCTAAGTTTTATGCACTCTTCTAAGTGTATGAACTCTAAATCTTTTTTGTTCTGAATTCAGTATTTTCCTTTGGGAGGTACTGTACACGGTAAGTATGGAAAGTTAACATGTAATTAGCACAGTAATGTCTAAGCAAATTACATGATGCTAGAGCTAATAGAGGTTCAGATCAAAAATAATCCTCTGAGCACAGCCAGTGTGAATTACAAGTTTCTTTAATGCTCAGCAACCTGAAAACCTAGAGGATCCCAAAGCACCTACCCAACAACCAGGCACCTCAGATGCTCTGCTGCTCCTTACCAATCTGTGCTTCCACGAGGATCTGCCTGAAGGCTGCAGATCGCTTGGGCACGGCTTCTGCAGTGAGCTGTGGATGGTAGGAAACGCTGGAGCTCACAGCCCATAGGACTGGGTTCTAAATCTTTACCCGCAGTGTGAGAGCAGGACACTTTATTAGATACTCTCTTGCTAATTTTCCTCATGATTAAATTTGCTTATTTTCCTCAAGGAGTGACTATTAAAAACAAACCTACTGTGGTTTTAATTTTAGTAAATCCTGTAGTTAGGTCATGCCTGATAAGATGTGAATCACAACCACTGCACGACCAACAGGGTTGTGTTTATAACAGAGAGCCCTAGCACGGCACTAACGCGCTCATTAAATGACCCACTATTGGTATCCTAACAACTTCTTAACATTTTATTTAGAAACAAACAGCAAGGAGAGAGAGGGAGATTCCAAATTAATTAAACAGGCTTAGTGAAGAAGAAGAATCAATTTTGGCATGAACACTATGCTTTTTCTTTTTTTTTTTTAAATTAAACCAATAGTACATGCTATTTAGCAACTCCAGAACCCACATAATGACAGAAAACAGCTCAGTGAGTCAACAAGCAGTAAAAGCAGAAATCAGAGCAAACAGATTAGGGCAATCATCATTGGACAATCCATAGAAATAAAGATAGTCATTTTTCAAATGACTAATGATAGTACCAAATGCTAAAGACAATGAAGAAAATTAGTAGAAGCTAATTTCAGACAACTGCCTTTCTTCTGAAGAACACAAAGCTGAAGAGCTTGGATTCATCTCTCAAATACTGTGGCTCTTAATATGACAGGTTGTGATGCACAGCACATGAGAGAGAATACATAAGCCAACATAAAATTCAGCATGATTAATATATGATTAGTTCACGTTTGTACAATGCTTTGAAGATGTGAAGTGCTAATTAGAATTTCTGGATTAGGCTGGTCGATGCCCCAGTGCAATCCAGATCAGTAAATAAAAAACTGTGCATAAGTTTAAACCAACTGCCCAAAGACTGGAGAACCCATGAGACACTAAGAAATGCTTTAAATTTCAAGTGGATAAACAAATGTATAAAAGAGGGAGAGAAGGAGAATTCAATGCCCCAGTAAAGCTACTTAAGACAGATAGATGAAGATATTTAAGACAGAAAGATATTGCTGGTAATTATTCAAAAAAACACTGGTGCACCTCCCTCTACCATGACCAGAAATACTCTTGACTCATGAGATATAGAGATGTCTCAGCTCAGGAACCCATAAATATTTGCTGAACCAAAACCTTAAAATCTAATGACCTTAGTGGAACATAAACAAGTATCTTCCCAAGAGTAGTTCTGCAATAATGAGAATGAAAAAAACATTTAGTTTGACATATGCAAGGGAAAAAAGATGTAGCCTCAAACTGTAGAGTGGAAAAAGAGAGAAAAAGGAAATTCCTCTCTAGCTTTCATCAGATATTTTGAAACTAGACTTCAGTATGGGGGAAAGAGTGAAACCTGCAGCACATGAACAACATGTGGCTTTATTAGAGAGCAGAATACATAAAATCATTTACAGCAAAAAGACCATCCCAATACATCACACGCCTGGGACCAATATACAGCTCGGGATCAAAACAGAATGCCATCCAACAGAGAGATGTTGACTCTGCTACTGATCTGGCCTTTTCCTGCTTAATTAAAGCTACCGAACACTTGAGCTGGAAAACTGTAATCCCCATTAAAGTGTCATTTTAGCGGTAGGTGATCAGACCTTTCAAGCTACAGTAAGTAATTATGCTAGCAGGAACCATGTGTAGTATTAATGCGACCATAGGAAAACCACATACGTGCAGTCAGGAGCACTGTTAACGCCCAGGCTGGTAACCAGCTAAGGATTACCAGGCAAACTAGTAGTTTGAATAGAGACAAAAGCCCCAGTAGGTAGCCATGCCCAGTTCCATGCAGAGAAGACGTGTGGCTCTAATTCCAGGTAAGCACTAAGCAAGACTGGATAACCCTATCTGTGGGAGCAGGGACTGTGTGTAATGGTTATTTACCCTATTAGTTTGAAATAACAATAAAGATTTAATGTACCAAAAGAGTAGGCACAAAACAAATAAATACTCAGAGCATGAATGTTTACTTCTGATCTCCATTACAATGCAGAAAGAGGTGTGGAGGCCTAGGGAGCAGAAATTGTTTTTGTACTATGGTATGCTTCATGGAACAAGAAAGGTGACCAAGAGAAGTCCCCACTAGCACAAAAACCATGTAGACTTAAAGCCAGCACAGGTGCAACGCACTTGCACATCAGCCTTAGCGAAGTCTTTGTGAGCTGACCTCAAACCCAGCATTTGGGGGACAGCAAAAGAGCTGCCCAGTGGTTAGAAGGCACGTTGACATGAAGCCACATGAAACCACTCAGCCTCCAATGCCTGAATTACTGGAAAGAAGCAAAATAGAAGAATGCCAAAATAAAGCAAACCTCCTAATTAGCGTTAACATAAAACAAAGGCACTTCCTTATTAAGCAAGATGCACATTTTTCTGTAGTGTGCTCTTGTAGAGGTCTAGGACTATCACTCACACAATGTATGAAAAGATGTAATCCCTAGGTATATACAAATCTTTTCCAAGTGTTTGTAAAGCTAGCGTCTGTAGCAATACATATTTTGCGGCAAATATTTAGAATGAAATATTTCATAAAGTACTTCAGCACTTCTGTGAGTGTTTAATTTATCTGACATAAAAGAACAAGAGTGTACAGCATTTTCCTGTAAGTGGATGTAAAATACGCATTGCATGGATCCCTATAATTAAAAAAACAGCAAATCATTGTCATTAATGCACAAGCAAGATCATAAATGAATACATTATTAAGTCCTACTGAATTAATGTTTAACTGCAATAGAGTTGAAATTGAATGAGGCAATTAATCAGAGTAAGAACTGGAGGGAAAAAAAAAAAAAGCCACATCTGTCTCACTTTGAATACATTGAGCAAAACGACCTTCAAAATGGTACTGCCAATCAAACCACGCCGCCCACTGATGTGACAGCCCGGGTGCCACCACAGAGAGAAAGTTTAGTCAGTGTAACAGATACAAGCTTTCCGTCTGAGTCACTTCATGGGTACATCTCACCCTGAGGGAATAAAACATTATGTCTCAAGGGTCTTATTTCATAAAGTCATGAATGTTCAGATGGTGAAGATCATGCTGGTTATAAATGTGAACTACATCTGCTCAAAGTCACTGGAAAATGAAACTGGGGGAGTTGACATACATTAATGATAATTTTAAAAGGCTTAATGCTCTCCAACGTCTAGGGGAGGCTAAAAAAATTATGTTCAGAAGCTTTTGTTCCACGGATTGTGCTTTGATCAACTAAAATACATTAAGTTAAATTTTTCCTCATCAGTCTTTAACTCTAGTGGAATTTTCTTTAACGGGTTAATTAAACTCCCTCAGGTTCTTAACTGTTGAAAAGTCTTAGTTCAATTTATTTCAGAGTTTAAGGAGGAATAAAATGATAATACTAATGATGATAATGACCCTTATCCGAGCTAAAGCTTTTTGCGCTTCCCATGTAGAACAGTATCTATTGTTCACGAGTCCTACCTTTGACAGATAGGTAGGTATATGTGCTTTTCTTCGTTGTAACATATTATGAATATTAAACAATATTTTAAAAGAAAAATCCATTGGTATTTTTGTACCAAGTTCTTAAGCAATAATTATCTTTGAATAAAGATTTTTTTTTTCTCTTAATGCAAATGAACTGCAAATTTTCCAAACCGTAATTGTTTTCCTACATTGAATTGATGGAGCAACTGACATGTAGGTAATCAGCATATTCATTTCCCTTTCAGCTGCAATGAGGACTAGAGTAAAGAGTAAGGATTTTCCATTTAAAAAAAAAAAAGATTGCTCAGATATTCATTGATAAAGCAGCTAATAATTAGGGGTTAGGAAAGTTTGCCAGAGAGCTGAATAGCAGTTAACCTGTTCCTACACGCCTGCTATCATATCGATGAGTGTGTTAAAGCCATTGTATTACTTTACAATGGGCAATAATTTGTCATTTGTGCACAATACATAGCTTTTTGCACCAAAAAAAAAGCCAAGTCAAGCTACTACACTTATCTTTCCATTAACACTTGCAATCACACATTTGCCCACAGCTCATAACATAGGTACCGTCAGTACAGCTGGGGATGGGCAGTATCTACACAACACGTACCACCTCAATTCATCAGGGACAGGCGGTGTCTCAGCCTTCAGTTCACCCAAGTCACTGCAATTTTTATGGTGCATGTGAAGAGCAACAGCCATCACTGAGAAGTCTTTTAGACTTGTTGGAAAACTGAAGTCTAGTGCAGGGAACTCAAGTGTGGGATAAGAATGGTTCTGGGTAAGCAGGGAGGAGGATGGCAGGGTGGATTTTCTGGTTTCTGTCAGCTTCAGAACTTTGAAGAGTTGCTTCACGTGCATTTTCTTATCCCCTAAGCCAACAAAGTTCCCTCAGTGAGCAGGGAAACTGTGCTTGACTTTTGGGTACCAGTCTAGAACTAGTGTTCTCTACTGATCCACACACCCCTCTCTTCCATAAGAGTAATAGTAACTATATAGTAATAAATAATACAAAGATGTTTAGTCATCTGTTACTTGGTTTTCAGACCGTGATCTCTCTCTTGCTCTATATGAAGAAATGGTGGGCTTGGTGGGAGTGGACAACAGTTGCACAGAGGATTTGATCTTCATAATCCTCCACCAAAACTTGTAATAGTGACTCAAAGCCACTGTCACGGTCATTGTCACGTAGCGAGATGCAAAGTTTGTTTCAGCTACTGTAGAAAGACTGAGGAATACAGATTGCACATGCCTTCTCTCTGGTCATATTTATTCATGAGTGTAGATTAGAGAAGGAACTGGAAAGCGCAGCCTTGGGAAGCATGAGGTCTGGTTTCCTGAGAAAAACGGTGTGTGGAATACGCCAAGACTCAAATTGGATAGAGGTGCGTCCCTTTAAGGACAGGGAATACTCTTCAATATTTTAAGCATCATTTTTAGATAAATTTTAGACAATCTCCCAAGATGCATTTTCAGGCTGGCAATATTTTTTGGGATACCAGTGTGAGATGTAGGCACGTCTGGATACATGCCAGTAGGTATCAGTTTCTTCTACCCTCCTCTGGCACAAGATCTGTTCTGAGCGTCAACATGAAATACGAAGATTTTAACAGAACTGTGACAGAGGGTATCAATTCTATACAAACGCAGGATAGAAGAGCACTGCAGGATGGAGTCATCACCGCGTAGGGCTCTTTCGGCCTCAGCTGCCAAGCATAAGATACCACTGCTTTCGCCGAACTGATCATGACAAAATAGTATATCAGCACCTAAACACAAAGGAGAGTATTAATAAAGCCAGCTATCTGTATGGTGAGTTAACTCATCCTGTTTTGTGAGAAGATGCAGGATTCAAGGCCAAATCCTGACCCGACCATTGCCAATGGCCTACGTTTTGTTGACTTCCGCAAGAAGAATGTTGGGATCTGTAACAGAAAGGGTGAGCGAGGCAGGAGGAAGAGAAAGAAGAGAGCGGTAGTGGGCACAATTCACTAACACACACAAACCCAAAAGATAAAATCAACAAAGCAATTAGGCTTCAACAGAAACATGACAGTTCTTTTTGTTTTGTTTTGGTTTTTTTTTTTTTTCAGTGTGAATGTTAATTACTGTGCCTTACAGCAGAGATAACGAGAGGGTTTTACTGCCTAGCATTTTTCAAACAAAGACATGAAAAATTCATGAGCAGGGAAGACCTTGGTGTTGAGCTTCGGTTTTCTTGTCAAATATTTTAGCTCCAGAGGTCCTTGGGAAGGTTACACAGCAATATCCAAGTCTAAAGGATGCCCGTCAGCTGGATTTAAAAGCAACGGGAATTTTATAGGCTACACATGACCTTGTCAACATACTTCCATTGACCAGCAGTGTCTTCCAGCATCATTCACCCAGTTCACAATAAAGAATCAACACTAAAATGCCTGTCCTCCTAAGGACAGAGCAGTCGCAACACCAATCTGTCCATAACGGAGGAACTAAAGACAGTTCATCTGAAGTCAAGAAGTGCTGATGTCCACACATCACCCTGAAAACAGTCCAAATGTACCTTTGTGCTGACAGTCAGAGACCAGGCTCCAGGGCTCCAACTTTGCCAGTGACAGAAATTTTATCAGGACTCTGTGCAGTCTAAAATGTCACCTTTTAACTGGGAAGAAAGATCCCGCTATGTCTGGCATGCCTTCTAAGAAGATCTCAAATCTCTTTTCAAGTAACTAGCTTTAGACGTGCGGATGTTTTGCAAGTTAGCTGTACCTTTATTAAAACTCAGTTGAGGTTTTTTTTTTTTTAAAGGTTACAAAAAGGAGCCGCTGTTTGCTGACATAGAGGTCAGGCAAGAGATCAAGTGTGAGGAGAATAAGGCCGTTTAGTGGACTAACAAGAAACAAGTATAACTCAAAAGCTTTTGGGATCATGTGAAACTCCTTCCCTTCCCTAATCAAATTCAACATAGCAGAAGCAGGAACCTGATAAGGTCTTCGAAGTCTGAACTGCTCAATGTTTTCTCTCCTTGTTAGTTTAATAATGAGAAATCCCTCAGGTGAGTCACCAAGAATCATTCTTCAAATCAGAAACTTCCCTAATCCCTGGCCCCCACGCTTTTAAAAATCATTCTGCATCAAAATTCTCAGCACATCACCTCTTCTAGGATACAGGCTACTGGACAAAGTCAAGATAATATTCTCTTGCATAGTCCGTGTGCTCTGCTCGCGCTGAGCTTCACACAGACACAACTCAGTAGCACAGAACATGCTGCAAGATCAGAAGCCTGAATCGTGAATTTCAGGCAATTTTTGAATTAGTCTCCCTTTGCAGAACGCCTTTTTGGTAAGAAGGCAGACTTAACATACGCTTAGGTCTCTGAAGTTAGGCAAGAACCTTCAGCTAAAAATAACAAACATTTAAGACCTCAATGGAGCCAAAGTTCATGCTGATACAATGATTCTCTCCCAAAGCACTGTTTGGAAACAGGACTCTTCTACAGAACCAAAATTTCCTAGTCTGATTGGTTTGCAGGCATTTCCTATACCTGGTGTTTGACTCCCAGAGCGTAGTTTCCTATGTAACACCCCATTGCTGGGAGGTATTTCTCTTGCTAATGTCGGTAGTCTGAAACCCAAAAGGGTTTTGGCAGTCACAGAGGTACTTATTGGTATTTTCTAGCAAGGACAGTGGAACTGGAAGGCAGGATTTGATGACGTTTCCTAGCATTAAGCCTTCAGAAGTACAGATGCAGCCCATCAGTGTAAGCACGAGACTCTGAACGCTCACAACACTCTCAGATGGGTGATGTAGACAAATCTATAACTAGGGCTCTTCTTCCCCAAAATGATTACTGCCAACAATTACAAACCCTTACAAAACAGCAAACCCTCCAGTCAAAAAAACTTTCTCCTTCACGCCTGCTGAGATTTCACTCAACTGTTGCCACCACTTCCCTGCCTAGAAGAGCAATGGGATTCGACTTCTACTCTAAAAGCAAAGTTGTCGTGAATATTAAGTCTTTGTTTTCCAATCAAGTGACAGGAAAGAATGCTGGCAGCTCCTCTCTTTTCTAAGCTGTTGCTGACAAATGCCACCCTGGTCTTTGAGACATATCTGCTGATGTTTAGAGGAAACATAGTAAACAAGAGACAAAAAGTCAAAGGAGAAGTAAATAACCACACTGGTTTTGTCAACTTTGTATCTTAAACTGATGATAAAGAAAAATGCAGCGCATTTAACTTCACGGTGCCTCTCTTAGGTGCCCACACTATTCCACGTGCTTGTGACCGCCATATGCTCTCAGCTCTCACGTGATGGTGCTGAGGCACGCACCGTCCACCACTGCCATCTCACTCAGCCCCTCTCTGCTCTTCTGGGTGCAGCAAGGCACAATATTGCTCTTCACAGCCGTTCTTTTCCACGTTTCATTCCCCGGCTGTATTTCTCTGAGCAAACAGTCTTCTACTCAGGACACGTATTTTTGTTTCAGGAAATGTCTTTCAGAGATTTGCCTTACTGGCAAAATTGTGAGGATGGATTCTCAGTTGCACCCTCAATGTGCTGGGCACAGGGAGTGGTCATCGACAGTGGATGTAAAATTACTACTTTTACTTGCCCAAAGCTGACACTGTGCTCACCATATCTCTGGGACAGACTACACTGGCAAACCCCACCCCATCTGGCTGTTTCAGTGTTTGGTGGACCCATCACAGAATTCAGCCCTGGGTGTGGAGCATTTTGGACATCAGCTTTCTGATCCCAGTCTGAGCCTGGTTCCAGCATGACCCAAGCAGGATAATTCGCTGTGATTCCTAAGGAAACACCTGGCCTGATAAAAACCAGAAGAATTCCAGAGCCATTTGCTGCCCCCATGCCCTTAGCTCACATCTCTTCATTGTGCAACACCGCAGCCATCCCAATATGAAACAGAAAAAATAAATATACCTCTGTAATAATTTCTGACTCTGCATTTAGGAACAACAGAGCAGAGTTCAGGTGTCAATCCCACACCGATGCCCAGTTTCCTCCCGCTGAGGCAGACTCCCACCAGGGTTACTGAGATCCCAACCAGCTTCCTTCTGAAATGAGTGTCTGGGCTCCACCATTTGCTTTCCGTATCAGCATGAATCCTTCACAAACCATTTTTTCAAAGTTTTCTCTCCTGCCAAGTGCCGCCTTTTTTTTGTTTGTTTGTTTTTTGTTTGGTTTAAATCAAAGCAAGCTGTCTTTTCCTCTGCCTGCTCTTCCCTTGCAATCCTTTTTGTTCCTGCCATAGTAGGAAGCGCTGCTTTTCATTTCACATCACTGCAAAGTTGCAGGTGAAATCTGTTAGACCACAGAGCAGCTAATGCAACAAAGGAGAAGTTTTGACTGAAGAAAAGTACCCTGTAGATTTTAATATCAGTATCTCAGGTTGACCAATTTGTAACTTGGTTTGTGCCCTGGAGCTCCTCACTGAGAACATTATGTGGTAAATCAGGGCCAGTTTTTGTCCACTGCTCCTGGCCCAAACCATTTATCATTTATCATGTTGGAGCTGCAAACACAGTAAACTACACACTTTGCTCCAGTTTTAAGTATGAAAGCATCTATATATGAGTCACCAGTACTACCAGCATGACCAATTTGGTTTCCACTTTACCAGAAATCCGGTAACTAAACCTCCAAGGGATAAGATAGGCCTAATGATTGCGCATAACTTACATATTCAGACAGAGGGTCCCTCCTGTTTCTCCCAGATACTCCTGGAATCAGAGAGTTTGAGCTGAACCAGTGCTGGAAATGGCTTTGCAAAAAATTAAAATGTCCCAGTACTCAAAAAGTAAACGGGAAACTTAAAGTTGGCATATCGTTTGCTGTTTAAAAAAGCATTTGCCTTAGGTATAAGGGGAAACTTACATGGCACCAAACTGCAGGAGTCTTTCCTCTCCCCTTGTACCTTGAAACATCTCTCTTTGCTTGTGTATTTTTAAATTATTACCCAGAGTATTTATTTTTCAGGTTTGGGGCCAATCTACAAGATAAAGAGGCAGAACTCGGAAAGAAAAAAATCCTTCACTGAAGGACAGAAGTTTAAAAGTATGTCTGTTCCCAGAATTCTTTCCTTTAAGAGGTTTATTTTTGCTTAGTACTTGCTGATATGTTTCAACTCTGCCAATATCTAATCCTGACATTTTTAAAGATCTAGATTTAAAAAATGATCCACCTTCACTCGTAATGCAAGTAATATTCCTAATTACAGATTCATCTCCGTTGCACCGTGGTGCTATCCCCAAACCACCCCGGTACTGCTGAGGCCGTGGTGGGAGCAGTCAGACCCCACATAGCCAGGGCAGTTTCGGGTGTGAGCTGAGGTGCAGAGTGGGGTTATGACTGGATGGCTCGTGAGCACCTGCGCACACCACGCTAGGCCACCGTTCACTCTCTCACTTTCATGAGAACCAAAATTCAACCTCCTACACATCCACCGCAAAGAGGAAACGCTATACAGATACAGTCGATTTGATGGTGGCTGATGGTTAAAGTGGGGAGGAATAGAACCAGGCGAAGTCACCAGAGCAGCGACTGACCTGCTGCGTGGAACAGTCTCGTGACAAGTCTCCACCGTTTTCATCTTGAAATTACAGGCATCCTCCATCCGATGCTTATTTGCCCAAGAAAGTAATGCAGCTGCAGGGTCAGTTTTATCATGACTTAAGCTCTTTTCCTGCTGAGCTTAATAAAAGATGGAGAGTACTCAAGTGATTTAGACATGTCTCACAGTGGGTTAGTGACTCATCTGGGTTTAGAAAACACTCAGGGTTTTTCCTTGCTCACAGGCCTATATTTCAAACACAGTATTTTCTTTTGGCTATTCCCATTTTCATTTCATCTGGTTTCCATTGAGTAAAATTAGAAGCATAAAGATTAAACTGTATTGTGGACTGGTGAAACATTCAAACACACAGAGGAGTTTCTATTGAATGCAGGCCATTTGCTGAAACTCAGCTAAGGAGCAACTAACGAAGGCTGCCAGATTAACTGTCCTCAGCCATGCAACAGTAGAACATTTTGCTTGTCTCCAGCTGCCTATCTACAGTTTTTTTTTCATTTATGGAAGTGGCTTATAGCACAGAGATTACTAGACACAGGCAGGCTGCCTTGGTTGCACTGAATGTAATCCTCAAAGAATTTTTGAACATATAAGTCTGATACTTGCTATTTCACCAGCATCAGCAACATTGCAAGGCACAGGTAACACAGAAAAGAAGCCATTCCTTGGTGATAAGAGAAACAAAAAAAAGATTAAGAACAAAGCAGATTTGTTTTCAATGTACTGTGAAATAAAGCAACTTTAGAGAGTTTACAGACACAGCTCCTTAAAAATCCAGCTGCTAGATCGTTTTTGTGCAGGATAAATTGTCTCAGTTCACATCACATTCAGCTGCTAGCTCCTAGACCCCAGATCCAGCTCATTCACTGCCTAAGAACACAGGAAAAGCCAGGAAGCAAGACTTAAATTGGAAAGACTACCCAGTATTATGGCCTTACCCATGTTAAGCATTCTACTTAATTGCTACAGGCTTCCATTAATGAAAAAATGTCTGCAAATTGGATTAATTGAGCCCTGTAGTGTGCAGAAAGCTCTTCTTGTCGAGACAACTTTGTGCTGCTGCAGGTAACCATGTACCCATTTGGGAAAACCAAATTAAGCCAAAGAAGAAATCAAACATGATTGCTCGGTTGCTTGCCTCAACCACGGCAGTTCTCTGCAGGATCCACAGCCTGGCACTGCCCAAGGAAAATCCTGTTGGGGGCACCTGAGATGGTCCCATTACTCCTACTGCAGGGGTCCATCATCTCAAGGAGGTTTTTATTGTCTGATGGGTGATGTGTCTACCTGCCATGACTTGAGGGCCTCAATTGCTTCCT
Source organism: Pedionomus torquatus (assembly GCA_013398155.1). Taxonomy (NCBI): domain Eukaryota; kingdom Metazoa; phylum Chordata; class Aves; order Charadriiformes; family Pedionomidae; genus Pedionomus; species Pedionomus torquatus. The sequence goes on along the minus strand of VZRU01016464.1, from coordinate 328,423 downwards.
AATGCTCAAATGTTAGTAGACAACTTCCTAACTAGTGTGTCGAATATCAGCTTCAGTGAAAAATAAGCAGCAGGTAAAAACCTAAGGAGTCATCATCTCTATTCTAGGGACAGTCAGGTTAACTGAGATCCACTGGTAAAGCACTGTGGTTGACCGCTGCCTGTGCTGCCTTGGACATGTCTTTGCCATCAGAGCTTTAGTTTGGTAATTTTCAAGAGCTCTTCATCACAAAAATAGTATCCTTTGGAGCTCAAAGTAAAATGTACTCATCTGGGCATTTCAGCGAAGCTCGCAAACCACCATATTGACATATTATTCCCAGTTGAGGACGACGGGCTACAACTGCCTCCTCTCACTCTTGTAACATCCTCCTCCTCCTCACACCAGCCTGCAGCTGTTCTCATACTGAGGTATTTACCTTTTCCAGCAGGTAACAGTGACAAGCAGAGATCTGATGAAGACCAGGACATCATCATTCTCCTCTCAGAGTGGACACCACCGCATCAGCATGAGCGAGGTGCCATTCAGAGGCTGCCGTTAGAGGGTCATTCCCGATGGAGAGAAATGGGCACTGTCAGTGCATGACCAAAGGCATCACCGCTGGGTGCCACTGCAAGGCACGAACCTCAAGTGCCAGCACAGCCTGGCAGTAAGAAAGAGCTCTCCAGAGACTGAGGCTTGGTGTCTCGTCCCAGGTTCTCGGTCTCTACACGAGTCCCTGTACCCACCTAATGCTGTCACATGACAGAGCCTCAGGAGCTCACCAAACTCAAGCAATTTTCAAAGCTTCTAGCATATTTCAAAACTAAAGTCTTTCTATTAAGCATCTACTAAATACCTATATATACACACACACGTATGTATCTACCAGATAAACACAATCTGCCTTGATCTTGCAAAGAGAAGAGGAAGTTTGCTAGTAAAAGTACTTTTAGCCATGTCTGAGGTGTGAACTGAACTTCAAAATCAAGGGGGGTTTTGTTCCCTTTTGTCTTATGTTATAATTGGCACCACAAACCTGGAAATGCTACTAGTGGAAGAAGCTATTTTACCGACACATTACATTGTTTCTGACGATAGCAGTAGGGGAATTCACTGTAATAGTGATCTATATTCCCCACTGCTTTCAGATTGGTTTAGCAAACAGAATATAGAAACGCTGAACTATTACAACAGTTCCATCTACCACTCCTGCTCTTCTGAGAAAAACAAACAAGAAAAGCGATGCAGTTGGGCAGGTAAAATCCTGTTATGTGTATGAAAAAAAAAACCTGTCATGAAAAACTGTTTATTTTTAAAGGGTCTGGATTAAGTCCCATTCAGAAACCAGGCCTATCAACACACCATAAAATCTCTTATCAATTAGGAAAAAAGTTCTTTATCTATTTGAAGAGAAATAAGACTGTCTTCCCCACTATCACACCATTAAGAAGGATGCTGCTCTGTGCTATGATTTCCACATGGGAATGCCCTTTTTCTTTTTCTTTTTTTTTTTTTTAAATAACACCACAACACTTCTTTTAACACGGTATGACAAGTGTCGTGCCTCTTAATGACACTTTGTTATCTGAGCAGCTGGCTTTTAAAACGCGATGTGGCAGAAGGAAGTTCAGCGGCAGAAGCAGGCTGCCAATCATGGGCACGTCCCGCAGCCATCTCTCCGGCTTTGTCAGAACTCGCCCTTGCCCTATTTTGGAAGAAGGCAAAGGACTGGAATTTGTTATTTAGACGTTATCCGACGAGTCTGTTTAACATTCATGCCGTTCTCCAGGGAATTAGTGTGGAGGGATGGGCCGCAGCCGTCGGCTTTGCCGAGTGCTGCCGGTGGAGGGTCCCAGGCTGACGGGCTCAGCCTCGGCAACAGCGAGAGGAGCCCAGTGTGGGCATACAGCTGAACTCATTATTATATTTAAAATGTTTCAGGAACCTCAAAAACAGATTAAGTAATGCAATAATAAAACTCTCAGTGAACCTGTGCAATAAAATCCATCAACAGAGGAGATGGGTAATATAATCTCTTTAGAAAAAAAAAAATCCTCTGCTCTATGCCTGAATTACCTTGTGCACCACAAGATAGAGGATTTAGACTATGGCAACGGATTGAAATCTCTCTTCAGGGACATCCTTCTCATAATTGTACATTCATGCTTCTCTCCCCAGTAGTAGCCTAAATACAATTTACCGTTGCACACATTTTTATAGGGTTTCTGCAAATCCGCCACTTTATTACCACCCCGGTTATAAGGGGCCACACGGCAATTCCTAAGGGTTCACTAACTGAGCAAGATATTAAGCTTGAATAAAAAGAATCAAAAACGTCTATCTACAATTTATAGTTCTCTATAAAGGACCTTGGGGAACTGCAATTTGAAGGTGAAAAGTAAATGGAAAGCAGATTTCAGCTGAAAAATTCCATATGATCGATGGAGAAGACTTACAAAGAATTATCCAGAGAGGTTTTTAAGGTGTGCTAGAGTTAAAAACATACAACTCCAAATTACACACCAGACCCACAACATCCCAGTGTGGATACATCTGATTAATCAGGTCTATTCAGAGCTTGGTAACAGCTGCCGTCTTTATGCACATCTCATGAAAGCAATCCTATTTTCCTTCTAAGAAGAAAGAAAAATAAAAAGATTTTAAATACTCCAAGGGGGCCCACAGTACCTATGGTTTCCCAGTTTGCCTGAGAGACCCTGAGGTCCAGAGGTGAGACCTCTGCTCCTAACCAAGCCACTGACCACTTGGGCCACGGGCAAATCACCCAGTTCAGCCAGGCCTCAGTTTCCCTGCTGTTGGAGTGAGGGGGCTTCAGTTCAGTCACCACTGCTGTGTTCTCTGAAATTGGGATGAAACTGTTACAGAAATGAAAGCTATTATTTCGGTGGGTTTTGCCTTCCTAAAGTTATAATAATATAAACTCACTAAACTTCTAACTAGAACTAGCAAAACCAGAAAGAAAGTCTACACAGTCATAACTACCTACAGAAATCAGGCAATAAACTAAATTATTAAAACGAGTGAAAAGAAGTAAAGAGTGGATGTTGTGGCAAATGTATCCTCTTGACAAACTCAGAAGGCTGAATGCAGCAGTAAATCACAAACACCATGATATCTCGGAACACTTGAAAATCAAGATTGGATGTTTTAGTGAAAGATAAACTATCTCTAGCACTCCAGCACACCTTCCTGACCAGCCGAGTACAGCTCTCCCCGGAGTGCACTAGGAACCAGGCAGTAGAGTCATGATAAACAATTCTTACTTCTGAAAAGATAAGTAAAATCTCTGTGTCTTAATTCGTTAATTGCAAAACATCCAGTGATGAGACTGGCCCATTGAATCTGTGAAATGGAATAGACCTGTGGAATAGGGAACAGGAATAACCCTGTTCCCAAAGGCCTTCTTTCCCATCCAAGAGTACGGTGCAAGTCACAGCCACTGCTTTGGTACAGGATCACGTGCTGGAGGGACAGGACATTTCCAGACAGCGAGCTTTCTTCTTGATGAGAACCAAAATATTTATCTCTGAATCTTCAGCAATTTTTGAACAGTGTCATAATTCCCAGAATCTGTGGAATTTGAAACACTGACATATGGTAATTAACCCTCTTTTCATCTCTTTTTGATTCAATTGCACAGGATAAGTAGAGTAATGCGTAACAGGTGGGAAAAAAAATCTGTATTTTATTTATTTATTTTTGCTTTGAGGAGATGTAGATAGAAATTTTGACTGTGTATTATTCTGAATCAAATCAAGCCATGGTGCGCTCAGGCTGCTGTATATACTCTACTGCCATGATGCTTTTATTAGTTCTCCTCCTAAGCCTAGTGCTAAGTCCAGGAACAATGGCTAAGAAATTGATCTGTGAAGGTGACACTCTTCTGCATGTGCCATGACCTTCTTTGTGCTGGTGCTTTGGAGAGCAGCACAGCTCCACCAACTCAGATCCCATTATTTATGACATTTCAATTTGAGCCTTAATAAATCACGTTACGAGACAGAGTGATTTCCCAGCTAAGGAAATGCATACAAGAAAGAGGTAGGAGCAATCAAATGTCTTGGGAGTCCATGGATGATGGGCTATTAGAGGAAGATGTGTGGGGAGGTAACCTTGGTTTTACATTGGCTCTGCAGCAGACTTTAAGTGGAGGGCTTTTTTTGGAAATTAAATTCTCTGTTGGTGCTTGGTTCATCATCCAACCTCCCTTCCTCCTCCTCTCCCATGCTCCTTCCCTGCTCCAGCTCTCTAGAAGGCTCTTGGCAAAGACTTTCTAATATGTGCCCGCATATGGCAGAATATCTATGTCGATTGAAGCAACTAGGCATTAATGTATAACACAAATAATGAATGATGATTCATCTGAACAGGCTTGATATGATGGGCTGCTTTTTTCGAATCTGGGCCTCAGTGAAGCTTTGAAGGATAATTTCCACTAAAAATTGGATCAACTCCATCAAGAAGAACACAAATCCCTGTTTCCTCCAGATTGTTTCACTCGATTCACTAAAATGTTTATTCTACACTCAGAAAAAAAGTTGCTGGAATTTCTAAACTGCATTAAAATTAATCCTTTGCTTCTTTACAGTTGCCTTTTTCAGTGCTTCCTTTGTTCCAAGCTGGCGTTTACAGGAGCTTTCATAACCAGCAGGCAATCACATACATCCTTCCTGTTTGCAGTTTTTACTGTATTTTACACAAACAAGAAATGTGGAACAGTCCAAAGTACTTTCTCAGACATCTGAGAAAGAAGGAGGTAAATGTTGCTAGCAGTTCTCAGCAGAAGACAAGAAGCAGACAAAGACATCTAGGCTTTGCAATGGAGCTACCTTATTAACTCACTTGCTACCATGAGAAAATAAGAGCACGAGATGTCCCAGCAAAACTCTGACAATCCCACAGCACTCCTGAGGCACAGATCTGCTCCAGAGGGACCATCTGAACACTAGGAGAGCAGACTTACAAAGGCAGGAGGAAATTAGAGCATAGAAACCTCAGGCCGGATTGTAACAGCATCGGCTCTGGCAACTAGAAAAGGACAGGACTTGACCTATAGCTTTTATAACAAATTAATCATAGAATCATAGAATGGTTAGAGTTGGAAGGGACCTTAAAGATCACTGAGTTCCAACCCCCCTACCATGGGCAGGGACACCTCCCACTAGAGCTCGAAGCCTCATCCAGCCTGGCCTTAAACACTTTGAGGGATGGGGCATCCACAACTTCTCTGGGCAACCTGTTCCAGAGCCTCAACGCCCTCACAGGAAAGAATTTCTTCCTAATATCTAATCTAAGTCTCCACTCTTCTAGTTTTAAAACCATTACCCCTTGTCCTACCACTACGCTTAAATTAACATATACAATAGCAGAAATCTCCCCTCCCAGCTGTGCTGTTCAGCTACCTGGCGCATATATTAGGGCTCTAATTCCAACTGAGTTTTAATTAAGGGCTCTTTCCAGCTCATACCTCAAGCAGTTTTGAATAGCTTATACAGGAAAGACTGTCAGCCATGAGAAACGCTCAGTGGCCAGGGACGGCCAGTGACACTCTTCTGTCCCCCTACTTAACACACGGGGAACCAACACAATGAATGAGCAACGTGTCGTGGCACTGGCTGACAAATGTCCTTTCCCATCAGCTGACACTGAAAACAGACACCTACCTTTGCAGCAAGCACTCCAGGACGGTTAACAAACCCTTATTACCTTTTGTGAACCTGCGTCTTATCAAAATTTAAACAGACACCTTGTCACACTTCAAAAACATCCTATTTCCTGCCAATGAAACAGCGAATTGCTGCTTAATGTTCTCTGGTGGTATTTGTTATAGACCGAGAAGCTGGGTCTCTGTGGTCTCTGGTACACTACAAAACACACTCATTTTTCAGCAGCCGTGTATCTGAAAATAGACAGGGCTCAGGTGTTTCTACTACAATGTCATGAAAAAAACCTGCAAGAGCACTGATAAAATAGGCCTTGTCTACATGAGCATTTGATTTTTGCTAGCCCTGCTGCAGCTGTACTGCTATTGAAAACAGTACAAAATATTCAAGCGTACGAGGGCCTTTGAGGGAAGGAGAAGCTGTATGGGTTTATGCATCTATCTGATAGGCATCAGTGGGGAAGCACAGTCTAATTGCTACAGCTTGAAACAGAGGAAATATTTTTGGTTGCATCCTTACATCTGGTGATACAGCAGGAGAAAAAAAAATTCTCCATCACATGCCTTTCCCCAAGCTTTGGCTAGATGCTGTAGCAACACTTCATAGAAGACTTTTGCGGCTCCAAAGCTAAAGATGCAGCAAGGAAGCTCCCTGCCCAGGGCTGCAGCAGATTTGGACATGGAGCTGAAGACAAAGTCCTGCTCTTCTAAGAGGCCCCACATCAGCTGTCACCATTGCCACTTTGTGCCTGAGGCTCAAGCTTTATTCTCTGTGGGGCGATGTGACCGGCTACAGGGGCAGCAGGAAGCTCAATCCTCTGGTATTGGATGGAAAGCAGCAGAGGGCACTGCCTTCAACCTCACACCAAAGGTCTCTGGTATCAGTCCCCCACTCCAGAGCCAACGCACAGGCTTTGCTGGCACACAGCTACTGCTTGACCATCAGCCAGTTGTTGGTAATGTGCTTTACACTCTTTTAGAAGAGGAATGATGCTTTTCATAGGGAAAATAACTGTTAAAATGTCTTTGCAGTGATTGGGGAATAATAATAATGAGTATACATATGAAACTTTAAACAGTTGCAATGGATTAGAGAAAGTCCCATGCCAAGAAGGCTGCAACTAGAACAAAATGCAGCCTAGGTGCTTTTTTTGTTTTTCATTGCTTGAATGAATGATGTTCATAAGGCTTCCCATAGCCGCACAGAGAGTACTGATTGATATCAGTGCCATGCTGCACATGTCAATAAAGAAGAGAATTTCTCTATTACCACAATGATTCATGAAAGTGATTACTCCCACTTCGACTTGCCTTCCAACCAAATCTGCATGCAGCAACGCACTTGCCAAATGCTCCCTGTGTGCTCTTGGTGAGTATCCTGAAACTGCTGCAGACGGTTTTGTGAAACAGGACTGGAAGCACCGAGAAACGTGGAGGGGACAGAGCACAGACTGTCTCTGAACAATTTTGACACTGCTGGACTGACTAGGAGCAGCTCTATAGTGGGGTGTACCTGTACCAGCTTCCCGCTCCCTCACACCTCCTGCCACAACAGATATAGAGAGATGGGATGAAGCCAAGAGCCCCCAGGAGCTCTCGGATCTCCCTCCAGCTCTGCTTCAGGATTTCACCCAGGAAAACCTCCTCAGCAGCTGTAACCCAGATCCTGCCCACCACACCCTGCATCTCTCTGTCCGGCTCTCTCTTACACACATCACACTCTCTTACTTTCTTTTTTCCTGCTGGCAGGAGACACCTTATCTAGAAGGTTATGCATTACTGTGATACATTTGCTTTTGAAGTACTGAGTGGCTTTTAGACTCTGGCATTTTGAACTTTCCGGGAGGAAGAATGTTACTCTCACAACAAACTTTGAAGTCTGTTTCCTGAACGCGTTAACTGTTTACTCTCTTCTTTTCTTCCTTGGCCACTTTAAGCTCCCCTAGAGTAAACACAGTCCTCACACCCGAAAAATCTTATCGTCCAGGTATCAGATAGCATCCCAAACACAAGAAATCAAGGCAACTATTTAAAAAACATGGAGCCTGGGAGAGGAACGAGACCACAGCGGTATTGGAGACTACAGCCTCCGCTTCACATGTATCTCATTTACACTATAATGAGTGTGACATCTTTGGCTGTTCAGGTCTGTACATCACAAGAAGCAAAAACTATCACCAAATATTCCCCCTCTTCCAAATCTTCCCAACACAAGCAAATCTGGGTCTCAGATATTCTTTCACAGGCAAGTATTGTGGTTCTTAATCCTCACCTTTGTCTCAAAAGTTTTTAGTAAAAGCCTCATTGTGTATTTAAAACCTACAACTGAAAAAAAAAAAAAAAAAAAAAAAAAGGACCACATCAAAGAAATCTCTGGTTGTATTTATGTATTCTGCCACTTCCAAAAAACTAGGTCATAATTTCATATTCAGTTACACAATTACCAAATCCAGCAATGAATAGAGAAGAACCTGATCCTGTAATTTATTCTATTCCAAACAGAAGTTTAGGATAACAAAGATTCAGTCTGATAAGTTCCCTCATTTAATGCAATTCTTTGTCATGAAAACAGAGACAAAAGCAAGTTCTTTGCGTTAGGCTGTGTTGTCAATTTAAATACCTTTGAAGAGAGTTCTGTGGTTGAGTGACCTGGGATGGCTACGTGCTCAAAACAACCAACCCTCCATTTAAGAACAAAGCCAAGCGTGCTTTTCGTTTGATCTGATATACTTACATCCTCATCTAAATGGGTAAGACAAGACAATTTTGCAAAATTTGTCTTCTTTGCATTACAGAAACAACATTTCTGACTAGCGTCAGATTGTTTAATTAAAACTGGCGATTTCAAAGATATTAATGTCAACAAACAAACTCTCAAAACCCCAAAACTCCACCCAACACAGACAGTGGAGTTTTGTCTGTGAATCATCCTTTCTTCCTTAGTAGCAATTAAGATCCATATTGACTCTTTGCAGTAAAATACATTCAAAGCAAGTTTTCATAAACATTTGTAACTTCCTGCTTCAACCTGATCGTCTGGTTCTTGTTATCCTTCTAAGAAAGAGGAGAAGGAAACTTGCTCAACTCACTGAAAAGAACTGGCTTTTGCACAACTGAGAAAAACAATGACACAATCACCCCACAAGAAGGCTGGGCAGTTTGAAAGCACAACGCTCCTTTTGATGCTGGAGTGAAGGTCTGCGGTGAGGAACCCAGCAAAAAAGGCGCACCAGGAGAGCACAGCAGAGAGGACATAAGCACTCCTTGTTCATACTCATTCCCCTTTTTTCCTCTGCTACAAGTGCACCATGTGAGAATCTACTGGGAAAGCGCATCTTGTACCCAGGAGTTCCCTCTTTAGTGCCTTGATGTTGAGTACCTTCCTTTCGTGTATGTATTTTCCCAAATGTTACTATACCATTTTCCCTGAGAAACCTCATGAGAATATTCTGTGCCATCTTTTTGCTCACACCCTTCCCAAGGAAAGAGCGATCCAGGAATCTCACAGCTTTTGAGTTCATACTTGCCCTCCAAATTTGGGTGGAATCCCTACTGATGATTCAGAAGCTTCAGAAGACAAACTAGAATTATGTATCTTTTCATACGCTGGGCCCAAGGGCTTCTCTGCTTTAAGCCAAAGCTAGGGCCACAACAGTTATAAGCCAGCCTCTGCTGTTTCAAAATTTCCTTCACTGGGTTTGAAGGGATTTATTGGTAAGAGAATTATTTTTATTGCTAGTCATGAACAGAGAACTTAACATGAAGAAACAGTAGTCAAGCTGGAAAAATTTAGAAATGTGGCACAAGATGTTGTTGAGTCACTGCTGCGGATGAAATACAAAAGAGAAAGAAAACCAGTAGATTTGTACTGTCCTGAAGCAAAGCTGGATGCAGCTGTGGTAAGCAGTATGTGTTGGAAGGGAAGGCAGTCATCCCCCTGAGGTGTCACCCAGAGCACTCCCTGCCCCAGCCGCTGGCCTACCTGCCATGGTACATCACTCAAAGGTGTCTCAGCCAGACTAGTTGATTTTCTGGGTGATACAAGCTGGTCAAACACAAACTACTGGGCTCACTACAAGATTGAAAGAATAAAATTACCTGGCTTGGTTTATACAGAAAGTGTGGCTGAAGGAACTAGTTCCACCTGGCCCTAAAAACTGCTTTTTTTGGATACAGTAGTCTATATTTTGCTATGTTGGCTTAAAACTCCCTAAAGCTTTTAGCCACATGTATTTGATCACCTGCAGCCTGACTGTAAGGTGGCTGCTCGACATTGCTTATGCAAGCATCCTCCCCATGCTCAGCCCACTCTCATGCCCACATCCTTCCCCTTGTCACACCTCTGCGGCTGCTCTCTGCATTACAAGGACCACTTTCATCCTGAAATTTTGTTGGTTTTTTTTTTTTTGAGAAATAGTGACATGAAAGAATGATAGAAAGAAATCTTTAAAAAGGACAAAATGGTTTGAGGAACCAGAATTACGCACTTGTCAATTCCGTGTTGACTTGCCTTGTTTTTCCTAAAAATTCATTTTTTCTGCCCCATGAGTTTTTCCTAGAAGGAGATTTGGAGGGTTCTTTCCTTTTGAAAAATCCCACTGCCACCAGTACTGGCTGATGTCTGCTGCTCCTTTGCAAGAGAAAGGGTCTTTCCCCATAATGACTAATTACTGTGTGTCAGACAGCTCAGACTCCCCTGGCCTCTGGCCTCAAAGCTGCACTCTGCTTCTTGGCTGCCATTTGGCATTTTTTCCCTATTTTTGTTTTAACTCTTTTTTCCTTTCTTAGAAGATTTTCCAGGCTGGGAAATTCAATCAGACGCTGTCCCCAGTGGCTTGGCTGCCAGAAGGGAGGTTTGCCAGCCTGGAGTTGGCAGGGTGAGAATTGGATGCTTCCGCTCCCGGCTCAGCCGAGGCACGGATGCAAAGGCGCCCAAGAAGCCACGGTGTCCCTGCTTCCCTTTGAGGAACAACCAGGACTCCCATCTTTTAGGAACTTGGGTATTTCTTTCAACTAAAGCAGCACAGAACCCATGAGGCACAAGCAAAAAGCATGTTCAAGAAACACGGGACGTGTTCTCATCCCTGCTCTAATACACTGAAGTTCACCACAGTGGCTCTTGCCCCAAAGAGGCAGTTGAAGACTCATGTTGAATGAGTTAAGTTTCAAGAAGGCGGAGACAAACACAAAAGGTCTTCAAAGTGTCCCAATCCACCATCACTTCACCTTCGAGTTGCCACCACCACCAAAACTTCGGTGTTTTCAGTGGCACAGAAAGCTTGGAAACATTATACATCAATAACTTTCTCTTGATAGGAAAGATCTACGTACACAAGGTAAAATTCTGGGATGAAACTGAGGCAGTGTCAAGGAGAATCAAGAGGAAGGTAACGGGGACTGCAGCTGCATGGCTGTTGTATAGGTCACGGAACTGATGGCACATTAGGAATTAAAAGCACAGCACTCAAAACCCCCCAGTTAATATCAAATATTGGAATTTGTCCCTTTGGCAAGAGAACGTACTGTAAGAACATCAGAATCTCCACGCTTGACACTAAGTTTTCATATAATTTTGAATCAAGTTCAAAGCCTTGGACCTTATTGCTACGGCACTTTCCGGCTTACATCCAAGTTATCTAAGAGATTATTGAGTGTTTTGGGATGACAAGGAAAATGTTGACATATTTACAGTTAGCTTTTCTATAACTTGTAAGTTATAGACTCAATGTCTGGTATCTGCAGACAACGTGCATGATACAGACACTGGAAAAAGAAGGTATTTGCTCGTTTGCTCCTTAGACCTTGCGCTGCAAGCATACACAATATAAATAAAAGCTACAAATATTATCTCGCTCCCAATACAATTATTTATGTTCCCCTACACAGCCTAATAACAAACATATTTCTTTTCTGGGAAGAGAGATCTCAAGTGGCTTAAAGACACTATGCTACTTTAATCACAATGGCAAAATGAACCGCAGCCATGTTGTAGCACAGACCTAGTCAGGATCATCCTACAGGTTATTAGAAGAGCTATAAATATGTGTAGACCACAGAACATCCAGGTGTTTTTTTATCTTTTGGAAGGAGAAATCTGACAATAAGTTTCCAAGGCCAAGCATCAGAGCTGCATCTTCTGTCACCAAGCCAACACAGGAGTGGCGTGTGGTCCATCAGGAAGGTCAGGTGCTGGAGGCACTTCTGTGGGGTCAAGACAATTCACTGTTGTGCTTCCAGCATGGGACAACGGCAACTCTCCTGTGTATCCTAACATCCTCAACATCTGAAAGATTCCCTTTAGGAAAACCCTGGGGAAGCACAGCTGGCCCTTATGTCTACAGCTCCCTGGAAGGAGCGTCTTCTCCACTGAGAAAGGAGATCTGGAGCAACCTACACCACAGATGTGGGAGCTCTGTGTCCGCACACATGGTCGTATTAGAAAGCAAGCATTTGCTTAGCCATGTGCTGTTTCTATCAGCTCAGCTATGAGCCAGAGCTGGATAAGTATTGCAACATATGAAGCAAATACTGTTTTTTCCGCTTAAGCCATGATCTGCCTAAACTCTTGATGTAACTGTATGTGTGTGGGATGTGAGAAAATTTAAATGATTTAAAGCTTTTTTTTTCCCCCAAAAAAAAACCCAAATCAAAAAAGCCCAAACACTAACAGTTTGACAGTCAAGAGTAACCCTCCAGTTCAGCGCCAGACTTAATGGAAGAGAAAACATAAGGAAACATTTTCATTTTCAAGCTCCCAAGAGACTCTTCCAAACAATAGCAAGAAAAAACATTTCAGAAGTGCCAAAAATCAGGGGAGCGCTCCATTTACTTGTTTTTATGGTCAGTCACTGATCATGCTGATACTTGACTTTGGCTCTGAAATCTTAGCTGTGTTAAAATAAAGATAATACACAGCTCAGGGTAAATCCACAAAGAGAGACAACCACAGTACTCGAAGAGAACTACACGCTGTTACCATCTATAAATGCTGACAGAAATTTGTATTTCAGTTTTTATATTTTTACCTTACCAGATTTCTAGGACAGCAGTATCTTTCTGTGTTACATGCCATGCAGCAGATCATCTTCGGTTAGATTTCCACAGGACTTTGTATGCAAGTATCTAAAACACTTATTCTTTCACCAGAAGAAATCTAAATTTATATATTTAAACAATCATGATGCTTATCACAAGTTTTAAGGCTCTGAATGACATCAAAAGGCTTTCAAACAAAGCATAGGGTGCAACAAAATACAAGAAATAAAGACAAGTGGCCAAACAAACAAAAAAAAACCTTCCAGCCTTTTGACAATGCTACTCCACATTATAGCAATTAAATATCTTCAGACAACGGCCAACACTGAAATCACCTTTAAGGTATCAGCAGTCTCACTTGCTCAAGCCTCTACAAACATTCAACCTGTGCAGTGCCTGGGAAAGCTACTGGCTCTTGGATGGTATCCAAACCCCCATCCGACCTCTGCAGAGCTCATGGATTGAACAGAGGCAAAACCTGGCACAGCAGACATGCTCTCTTATACGACCTGGTCGCAGATCAGACAAAAGTCACAATTTCTAAAGTATTTTTGTCCTTTGGTACAATGATGAAAACTTGTCAATTCTCAGATTAGTTACCACCCAGTGAACAAAACACTCAAGGTTGCAGATTCCTCATGGGTGCATTCAAGAGCTGAGCTCTATTCAGATTTCACAACACTTCTCAGACGAAGCACCTCATGGTATCTCAGTGCCTGTATCTGGGCTTATTTGACGCTGCCAAATTTCCTCCTCCAGTCCTGTCTATCTCCTTTCTCACTGGGCTCCATATTAATGAGACTGAGCTAACAGATTGTGGCATGTCAACATGCTGAGCTGACATCCTGCTGCCCCTCTGTGTCTGTCTGACTTTTAAGCTTTTTCTTTCCGTTTCCCTTCTGGATTATGTGTAACATGCACCGTAGTCCAGGAATGCCTCTTGCTTTGGCTGCCTTGTCTCTCTTTTTGGCATGCTCACGGCGCCGGAGGGAATCTTGCTGAGGCTGGCTAAGTCACATGTTTGCCCTTTAATGAACATTAAAAAGAAAGCAGAATCTATGCCATTTTGATGTTTCTATTAATATAGGCCATAAGAAAGCTCAGGTTCCTGCTAGAAAGATCACAGAAAACCAAAGGCATTTGTAGCAGCTGATGCACAGAAGGGCTTGATCATATTGCAAAGAAAAGAGCAATTATTGGGCAATACAAAGCACGTGCATTTCGTTTAAATTTGTTCAGTACAGCAATTTGGTAAATTTTGCTGTCACTTCCCAGCATTACTGAACTTCCTCTTGAATGACCTTCAGCTAAGGATTTATTTTCACTCACTGAACTAAAGATGTTCGGCACAATGGAAACACGTCCTTGGAAAGTCACCTTATGGGATACATCTTGAGGCTGGGAACTGCAACCGTGAGGTTCTTTCACAGCCCTTTCCTCCCCTCTCTCTTGGACCCAACAACGGTGAAGAACACTTGGGGAATTATAGCTCGTTTATCCAAAGGATGTCCCACCCAGCACGGTCTCCTGAAAAATGACAAACCCAACTGCAAAGACCAGAGGGAGGCAAAGAGAGAGGAAAACTGCAACACAGCATCCACAGCACCACGATCTCAAGCTCAGCTACAAACATGACTGGGAAGCGAACATTCAGGTTCTCAAACAGTGATTTGCGGTGTCAAAACAAAAAGCAACCACCAAACCAAAAAGATGACAATGTTCAGCTGGAGTGACCTTTGCAAGAAATCCAAGGAAAAAGAAAAGAGCAGGATCTTTCCTTCCTATGGAGGATTGTGAATTGTCTCCCAACTGCACTCCTGAGCGTGAATCAATTTTCTTCCAGTCGATAACTAGCGCAAAGGTTCTAACCTTCATTTGTGCTCCAAATACTCGATCGGGGATGTAGAACACATACCAATTAAGCAATTCAGCTAAAATAAGAAGGCCGTGAACCAACATCGTTGCTGCAGCTGCCCCTGAGGGATCGAGGGTTAGCAGCTTGGGGAAAAGGTAATTTATTGAGCTTAATACTCTGCGAAATGTTCTCATGATAATAAGATTGTAAGATCGTTTTAATATCTGAAGTCATGTTGAAAAGGTCATTTCTCATCTTTTACGCCTACCTAAGTCATGTAAATTAGAGCTACTCAAACAGAGTTGAGGATGTTTGCAGCCTAAGTTTTTCTATATTTTTGGATGACAGAGGAAATGTCAGTAATCCCAAGCAGTGGACACAACCAGAGAGTGCCCAGGAGTTTCAGAATAGCAGCACTAATGGATGCAGCTACTCCAGCAGTAGGCCAGCATTTCATCTTTGACCTGGTAGATTTTCTTCAGTCTTTTTTTCCTCCTTTTTAATGTTGTGATTTGGAGAAGGTTAAAAAACCATTTCAAATACACTACATGTAATCTGAAAGGGGAGGGGAACACAGCTGATTTATTTGCCAGAAGTTTTATAACCCAAGAAAACGGGACATTGGCAATTTCACAAAGTACTCACCTCTTTTCCAACATGCTTTTTTCCACATGAGAACTAACTTAATGTTTTCTTTTTTCCTCTTTCCTTTTTTAAAATGCTTTCTAGGCAGAAACTTTGTAGACTCTGCCTCCCCATCTCCCAGCCAGCATTCCTAAATCACAACCTGCAGCTGCCCTTGCTATTGCAGCCTTGGAGCCTCTGCTTGGCAGAGCACCAGCAACATGCCAAGATGTGATGGTTCTCTGATGTGCACAATTACCCAACGGGGATGGAGCTGAGATCCCCAAACACATTTCACTAAGGCCCCTGAATCATATTTGAAATCAGGTCTTCAAAATTTATAACAGCATTAGGCTATCTAGGCCCTTAGTTTCATTTATGTTTTGAAGCTTCAAATCCATCACACAACAGAGCTAAAGGAGGGCATTATTCAGAGCAGCAACGCATTTGATCCTATGTAGGCTGAAAGATGGAAATCCCCTCCTGTTCTCGTCTTTTTCTTTTTTTCTTAACAGGTTCCAGCATCTTCTTCCCTCCTCATCTTTCAGTTACCCCAACAGCCCCAACTGTTGTCCTTTATCACAGCCACGATTAAAACCAATCCCCTCAGGGAAGCTTTCTTTGCCATCTCTCTTTCTA
This sequence comes from Pedionomus torquatus, assembly GCA_013398155.1. Classification (NCBI taxonomy): domain Eukaryota; kingdom Metazoa; phylum Chordata; class Aves; order Charadriiformes; family Pedionomidae; genus Pedionomus; species Pedionomus torquatus. Next base: position 312,605 of record VZRU01016464.1, on the reverse strand, counting down.
GTATTTTTTTCTGTCTCCTCTCTCCTGAACCACTGCCCCATTGGTGACTCTTCACTGGTCGGGCCGCATCTCCTTTTTTCTGCTTGTCAGTGTGCTCCAAAGGTGCTATGCAAACGATTTATTATAACGGATAGCAGCCCAGAGTAATTTAATAGACTGTAAACCCCAGCTCAGAAGAGCTGGCGATCCAGCATTTACAAAGCATGCCATGCTTGTATTTTTCAATACATAATACATAAATCTCCCTCTTGCTGTGGCTCTGCTTTCAGATTTGCTGGGTTTTGTATGTAAAAATTTTCCAACTATTTTATGAGCTTGGCCTTTATCATTCCTTACAGTCCTTCTGAAAACTCCCTGAAACAGAGACATCAGGGCAGCTGCCAAGCAATGTCACAGCCTTCCAAGGGTAGGACTCTGCAATGGGCTGTATCCCCACCGTGCCAAGACTGTCACCCTTATTATTATATGAGCAATTATAATGATGACAACATTAAGCTGAAACGCTCTATCACAGCAGAAGAGCTGGAAGGGAAATGTCTGCATGCTTGTCTTTTTTGGTTTCCTCAGTTTGGTCCAAAGGGTTGAGGAGAAGATGCTTGAAAAACAAGAATCCCACCCCACCGTTTGTGTGGCATCTGGGTTATTCACTGACAACTACTCTCCCAGGGTAACGCTGCGCCCCATTGTAATCTCTGGTTTCATAACAAGGTGGTCACATCTAATAACAAACCTGCCAGGAACTTCACTGATCCCTGTTAGAACACTTAGTCAACAGAAGGTTAGTGCCAGGTAACAACAACAAAAAAAACCCAGCTCTTTTTCTCAAACTCAACTTTGGAAGGGAACACATGGCATCCATCTAGAAAGTTTTTTCCACTGAGAGCTGTGCTTTCAAGGAAGGTGATTCACAAATGAAAAAGAGAAAATATAACCTTTCAAAACAGAGCAAATGGAGTTGCAACAGAGCACCTAAGCAAAAATGAGAGTATTTTTCATTTGGCCAATGGATTACAGGTTAAACCTGAAACCTACCTTTCACTTGCTAAGATATGTGTGTGAGCCTATGGATTCGTGTGCTTCGTCAAAGGCAAGAAACACAAGAAGCTTCAGTTCTGAAGACAGCCTTCATTGGAAGGGTTCCAATTTGGATGTTGACTGCTACTAATAGACTATCACATCAAGAGAGGCAAAAAGTGCACAACTCGCTGAGCATCAGTGCTTACCTGGTTGTCTCCTCCTTCCCGTCTCCCCCTCGTTTCCAAAACACAAGCAGAACTTACACAACTGTGAAAGAATAAATCAGGTTTGCCTCACTTCAGCAGCAGTCTGCTTTACAAATTTGCACCCTGTTTGGGCTGAATGTGGATGGATGTATTTCATGGGCAGAGGCAAGCAGCGGTTAACGGGAAACCCGGCGTCTACTGACTGCAGCATGTGCCAGACGCTGCAGCCTGCATATTCATAGATGATAAATCGCTAAGTGGTAGAAACGTATATTTTACACATAGCTTAATATACGTTCATAAAAAAGGCTGAAACTTGTTAATCCCAGGCATTTATACCTTCAGCCAGTTTCAAAAGTTTCAATACAGTTTTGGAGGAGCCAGTATTTCATTGTAGACTGGAAAAATCTCTGCAAAAGGGAAAAATAACCCTCAAAGTACAAGAACAGTACATCTTATAGAATACATTTTCTGCAATTCTCCAAAACTTACCTGGAATGCTACTTTAAAAAAAATGGCAAGGGTATAAGATTACATGGAAAAAAATTACACACCTTTCACACATGTTTTTTTAAAGTCAGCATTTTTGTAGGGAATTTTGCAGCGTACATAATAAAAATGCAGCAGAGAGACAAGGTATTTCAAATTGCCGCATTTTTTTCATTAAGATCCCTCATTCAGTTTTCCTCTAATTCTTTAAATAAGAGTAGCCGGTCTCTTTTCTGGGTTTTATAGGTTTTGTACAGTTAAATGTCTCAAGAAGTAAAAACAGTAAGCGATGGTCTAGTGGACTTACTGCAGTCAACAAAAAAGGAGTATTTATTCCTTAATTAGGGACTTCAAGAAACATCAGGTCTCTAAGAGACAATGACCATGGGATTCATCCAACTAACAGAACTCCAGGTGCCCGATTTCTGCATCTGGCCAGTCCTTCCTTTTACTTCAGCTGTAGTCATAACAAATGAAATGATTATGCCACACTCAACCAGCCTTTTGAACACTGGAAAGCCACAGTCAGACCCCCAGCTCACCTTCCTCACGCTCTCATCTCTTAGAATGCAGCAATATCTACGGGGCTAACTTCTGCATGTTATTGACAGATGGGTTTTAAATGAAAGCACGCACCAAACCAGATCTCTGAGAAACTCCACTCCCAGGAGACCGTCCACAACCAACCTGTTGGAGGGAACAGCCTGGTGCTCTCCTCTACAGCCCATTTAGCCCTTCGCTAACGACGCCTGCACAGAGCGCAGCCAAGAACGCAACCATAGACAGTGCCGAATCTGGAAAACGTGCTGCATGAAAGGAGCAGTTAACTTCATATGTTCAACCAGATCAAAGATTCCTGCCTTAAACTTTCTATGTGTCAAACTTCGCAGCTGTTCCCATTATCAGCTTGCTAGGAAAAAGTCTCTGTGGATCGGAGCCATTCTTCGTAAAACTTCAATTGCTCTGCAATAAAAGAGCTCTAATTTTTACAGTAAAGTTCTGCTTATATTTAGTATCAACATCTGACCACAAGTGCCGAATATAAAAGTTACTGGGACTCAATTTAATTGCATTTTGTGCTCTTTACAAGCCAAATCCTTTAGCCTTACTCAATGCATGCTCAGGCAACTATGAGATTAGCTTTTACCAGTAAAGCTACCCTTCAATGAGGAAATCCAGCATTAACTTCCATCGCTTTAGACTGGAACCAAAATGTCCTTCACACATAAAATTCTACGTGTAATATTATACTACAAGAGTAATATTCTACATCAGTTGTCCTTTTAAAATTTTCTCTAAAGCAAGAAGAAATGTTAGAAAATATGCACCGATGCCTTTCTCTCCTGCCCTCCTCCTCTTGAGGATTTCTCAAAGCTTATTAAGATATCGTTAAACAGTCAGGCCCGGCAAGGTAGGGAAGAGCACCATGAGCACCTACAGCACTACTGCAACCACTCGTTAGAGCAAAGGCCATAATCCCAATTAGGGATGCTCGCTGTTTAAGCAATACAAGCAATCGCGATCCTTCCAACATTCAAGACTCCGTGTGCCCCTGGCAGGCTGAGGGGGCTGCGCTCCTGTGTGGGAGTGCAAACTGAACCTCCGATAGCAGGGTGCACAGGCTTTCCATTTACTTTTCCTCTTCCAATATTTAGTTGAACTACCCGTGTGAAAGCCGGGAGGAACATTTTCTGCTAAACGTGTTCACTTGCAGGCCCATCTCTTGCCCAAATACGTAAAGTATTACAGCAACAGTTTCATGTTAATGCACACCTTGGTTAAATAAACCGGTTTTCCAGGCTGCTAGGTCTTCATTTACATTTCTGGTAGATTAGCCTGAGCTACGGAACTGAACACCACATACGGTGGGAAACGGGAAAAGGTAAATCAGTCCTTTCTTGTACAACTTCCTACTGAAGAGCCAGCCGGCTCTGCCAGGTCCCAGCCACCCGAGCCGGCCGTGAACCTCTCTGCTCTGGGGACAGAGGTGAGAGCGGCGCCGGAGCCAGCACAGCAGCTCAGGGGCTGGAGCTGCACAAAAACTATCCCGTATCACAGAATACAGGTTACCAGCCTCAGCTTAATGAGATACGCTTGGGGTGCTTTCCTTGGGGTTTGAACCGGGATGTTTACCCAACCTACCTGAGGCAGTCACCAGGAGGGAAAAAAAAAAGAAAAAGGAATGATAATAAAAGGTTGATTAATTATGTGCAATAACTGGGACAGCATATCATGAAAATTCCATTCTTGTTTACTCAGCTAATTCACTTTTTATGAGTGTTTAGGCTTTAAAGCAAAACAAAGCACTAATTACCCAATTAACGAGCAATTAAGTTACTGCAGCCTAATAGCCTGTACAGTGGCTGCCTTTATGAGTCTGATGGTGAGTTAGAGACCCATTAAACAAATTTATACACAGCTGTAGCAAACATTACATTTCCAGAGATGTTACATTACATGCTAATATTTTCACAGCCTTGAAACATCATTCACTGGTTTAGTGAATAGAGTTTGCCAGTTTACTCAGCCGAGGTCTGACAAAGGGAAGGTCTCTCATGTTTTAGCAGCAGCTACTACTCATGGGCAGAAGAGAAGAGAGCTCTAAATTTCAAACTCTTCTTGAAAAATCAGGAGACTTTTAACCAAGGTGAGTAACATTACCTTTAAAGTTTTTAATTTTGCCTTAATTTAGGAAGAAATCACAGTCCAGGCATTTTCAACAAATAAATGTACTTATTTGCAGAAGGAGGCTGTGATGCTCTCTGCAGCAGCTGACACTGCACTGGAAGCTTTAGGTTTGCAATCAGGTCATGAGGCTCAGGATGTTTTACTGTGTGAGGAGACAAGACAGTTCTGTAAACTCCTCCAGGCAGATGGGATTACCTGTGTTGAACCCTGTCAACCCCGAATTATGGTCCAAGACTACCAACGGACTCTCCCCTCCTACACACCAAGCAGCACAGTGGCATGAAAGCTAAGGGCAGAGATTTGGTCTCAACTCCTGTGCTCTCTTCTCTGCAATGATTACATCAAACCCACAGTATTATAATATTTCAGTGTGGTTCAATTTTCACATCAATAATGGGTGTATCTTTTAGTGCAATTTTGATTGCATGGAAAAAAGCTTTATTTTTAAAGCATCCATTTCATCTTAGTTAAAGCAAATGAATTTTTTCTGAGCAAGACTAATTGAAACTCAAAAGAGATAGATCCTTTATTTCTGCCCATCAAGACAGATCCCCCTTTATCTCCTAGCACACAAAAAACCTTAGATCAGCTCTTTCATAGGCAAAGCATCACCTCAAAACACAGGCTGTACTACGTAAACAAGATATGTTTCATAGACCAAAATAATATAAGAAGCAAACCTGCTCTATTTCCCGAGAAACAGTCCAGGAGCTGGAAGGATATTTGTCACGTTACCTATGCACATCAAACCTTCAAGCTGGCATCACCACAGTCCCAATGAATCCCATGAACTGCACTGATTTATAGCAGTCACTAAAGGTCTGGTTCCTGCACATTCGTTAATAAATATGAAGACCCACCTGTGTTAACGAATTCGAAAGCACGAGGCTATCTCATTTGTCTTATGGATAAACAGAGTTCTGTTCCCACTCCGTACCTTACAGATACCTCCCCTAAGCAGAATTGCTAATGAGGCCCCTGTTGCCCTTGGCCTGTGCATAGAGTTTCTTCTTGAGCAAATTCTCTGATATCTAATAAGGCATTAGATTAAGCTTTAACATTTTCCCTAGTGGGAATGTTGAAGATGAGATTTTTTCCTTTTTTTTTTTTGGCCACAAACACTGCAAGAACTTCCTAGTTTTGAGATGCCTACTGTTCCATGAAATGTGATGGACCAACTCACTGGTGGGTTCAACAAAGTTTTTAGAATGGGGGAAGCTCAGACAGACACACAAGGACATGGGATTGCATAACTCTAGTTTTCTTCAGAAATGAGGGTAAAGAAGCCTTTTTGGGCTGGATAGCTGCATGGATGTGTGTATCAAGGTAGGTTTTGTAAGGTATTTTAAAATAGTGTGGCAGGGAAAAGGTACAGAAAAACATCAGGCAACAATAACACAAAACCAGAGCAATCCTCATTTGGAGATTGTAAACAGTGTAGGAAGGTAAATGGTCAGCCAAGATGAAAAATGTGGAAAACAAACCTGAAGGCAATAAACAAGTTTCAAAGCAACTACATCTCGCCTAAAAAGGGACATCTTTTAATCATGTCTGTATTAATGCTTTCTTAGAAACTTCATCACCCACCAGCTACTCAAATCCACAAGCCAGCACCGTCTGTTCGTGATTGAATAACATCTCCCAACTCTGTCTTTAGTCTTTCATTTTTTTATTTTAGTTTTTATTAAAGAAAAGGTCTTACCTGGCCTGTTTTGTATTGTTCTCTCCGCTCTCTTTTTTTAATCTAAAGTCATTTCAAAGAGTGAGCGTCAGATATCAAACCCAATATCCTTTTTCTCATTAGCACTTTTCCCGTGCAGACCTTCAAATGCGGTAATAATTAATGAGTCTGTGTCAGAAAATGAATAAAAGATGGCTCAGATGCTTCACTGTTCAGGGCTGACCTTTAGCTGAGTCTACTGTATTAATATATTCTTGTGTTGTCAGACTCAAAGAGCTAACTGCCTTATGAATTATTTATCAACACAAAAAGTCTTAACCAGAAACAGTGTTAACATTAATTTCTAACCCTCTGTGTCACAGCAAAGCCTGCCTGCACTGCATAATTGAATTTTAGTTTTAGACAAGCAATCAAAGCACAAGTCGCTGTTGTTGTAAGTGTGGCTGCCTATGATAGCAAGAGGAACGGCTGCTCTTTTTGCACATCTGGTGCATTACAGGCAGCTCAGGTTTCTGAGAGCACTAAGCCTGACTGGAGACAAATGGGGAATGGGTCTGCAGCAAGGAGAAGCACTGTGGCTCCCTCCTCCCCAGAGCAGTTCTAGATGCCGAACTGCTTATTATCCTGCTGTTGGTATTCCTAATTGGGCTGGTGTGGAAACATTCATGCCTTCTCCACTTTCAACATACTAAGAGGTTGCCTGACACACCTGAATCACAGGGGATGAGGCTGGGAAGGTTGTCCAAAGGTGCCAGCACTTGGTTCTGCTCTTCCACCTCAGATGATAGTCCATCCGTCTCCTTGCTCTTACCTGCAAGCTCCCCAAATGCATGAGCTTCTACAACTCGGTCATTTGAAGCCCTTGTAGAAGTGGGTTTCAACTGCTATCCCCTGACAAATTTGAGCAACAGTCAAATTGATTTATACATTAAGCTTAATTTGTATCATACGAGCCCTAGCAATACCGAAGATACAGGGGCTCGGTTAGGACTTAAGGGTTATATTCACAATTGTTCTCTCCAGAAGAATGTTGGGAAATTACACTTGTGCTGCACCAAGAGCAGAGAAAAACCACCACATGTGTAGGAGTGAAATACCTCTACACCCTGGTGGAATACACCAGCCTCCCTTCACAGCTCCAGCAAAATCACCACCAGCCTAGTACTTTTTTTTTTTTTTTTCAGTTCACACACAGTGACTGAGGTTTGTTCATCCCTGAAGAAACAGTTCAGAGATTACCAGCAGAGCATGAGGGCCTTACAGAAACGAGACGGGGCTTTAGGCTCTAAATCCTGGAACAACTCAGCCACACAGAAGCTTTGGCAATTTTCTCCCTCCATTCTCAGAGTCAGCAAGGGCAAGGAGAGAACTAAATCCCTTTGGTCCTTTCCCATCTATGTGAAGAATGAAATGGGAACTCTTTAGCCTTACAAAGACACCTTGTCTTTCTTTTCCTGGGAGCTTAAATGAGAACCAAGAGAGCCAAGCACTGAGAAAGGCTGCTGCTAGACCTCCAGAAGAACTCAGGTCTGAAGAGGGGTGACAGAGAAGCACCAAGAGCTCAGACAAGTGACCATGCTGCTGAGGAGAGACAGACTGACACCTTGTGATGTACAAAAGCTGGAGCTCATTCAGTTACTTAAGGAAGAGTAACCCTACCCCCCAAAAAAGAAAGGTCATCCACCATCTCTGTGGCCTGATAAATGGAATGAGTTCAACTGTTGTGGCCTCACACTGAAACTCTCCTCCCAGTTTAGGAGCTCCTACTCCTGCTGGAGATGCTAGGATCCAGATTAAACCTCTGAACTACAGGTAGATTAACTGTGAGGCAGGAAAGCTGCACTTTTACAAAGCTGTCAGCGGGATCTGGATGCTTAATTCAAATTAATGGAAACTGAAGGCCTTAATCACCAGAGGGCTTTGAAAAATTTTTATAAAAAAAGATCTCCACCACCTCCAAAGTGAGGAATGAGTATCTGCCCCTTACCCCGGGACTGACCTGGTAATCAGATGTTCACTCTTCCCAGGAGCTGTGAGTATCACACCTTTGGTACAAGAAAGCAGACGACTACAAGTGTTTTAATCTGAGCTGAAAAGTGCTGAGCTTTGCGGGTGTTAGACTATGTGATTCTGGGTTTTCTGTCCAAGATTGCCAGCCAAGTTTCAATGGAAAACAAGACACGACATTTTTCAACACTCTGCTAACTCTTCTTAAGACTAATCTTTTATAGGCACTGGGATCTTCAGAGCAGATTTTTTTTCTGCAGTTGTTTTTATTTTTACTCTGGAGCCTGTGATGGAATAAATCAGTCTCTGCCAAACCAGATACTTTTCTTTGGCAGACATTTGCATATTAAATCTAAAATTGTTTGCCATGACACAGTGAAAAGCAATTCTTGAAAGCCACTTCACATCCTTCCTGCAAGATCTCACTAGCACCTCCGTAAGTAACACCAACCCGTTTTTTTGGAGACCCGATAACCTGGCACATTCAGCTGTTCCTTGTACCGTTAGTGCTTAGAGCAAAATCGATGATAAAAGGTCTGGAAGACACGCACTCCTGCAGTAAATCCATAAGACAGCTCAGGTCTCCCTTCAATTTGGTATTTATTAGTCTTTTCCCCAAACACAGCAGAAGATGGTGACAACTAGTTCCCATCTGTACATGCCTGCTCCTGAGCTATGGAAAATGACTCTACAGGCCAACTGGAAGCTGAATAGTTTATACACGAGCCAAACAAATGAGGTTTAAGGATGACTGATGTGCTGGGATTGACTCTTTGCCCCCACCGAAGGTTTGTGGAGGGTATATCCTACTCGGCGCATCGCAACGTTGGCAAACAGATAAAAATAGCTCTTTGCTTTATAGTTATTGCACTGGTGCAGTGACCTGTTTCGCATCCCATTGCCTTCTGCGTCCCAAACTCTCTCTGTCGGTTGTATAAAATATGTTACAATGGGGGATTTTTTTTTTTTTTTAAATCTTCCACTTCAATATACCAGACTAAGCTAGTAAAAAAATGAGACGGTCATGCTCTTTTAAAATAACAAAACACCCACCCTGGCAGTTATGACATAACCCGGCAGATTTTTCTTGTTACTTTGCTGTTTTAAGTGCCTCGCTCAATGTGAATCCAATTACCAAGGCCTTTGTTTTCTCTAACAAAGGGACTGTGTTTCGGGGCTCCGTCTCATCTGGCTTTAATCACCTCTCGTGAGGGGAGCTCACTAACAACCACCTTGGGATACCTTTTATGACAGATTTGGGAAGGCGCATGAAAGGGGGGTGGTTTGCAGAAAGAAGAGGTAGATCCCTCCCCTTCTTTCTTTTTTTTTTTTTTTGTGTGTTGTTTTTTTGACAAGTGCATAGGTTTCCACAGAGCTCCAGTAAACCCAAGTATGACATACCCCTGGCCATGGATGGAAATGATTTTCAAGTGGCTAGTTTTTTGGACTGAACCATGGCTTATTTTAGAAGTCTCCAAAGTCTCCTGAAAGAAGGAAGGAAAAAAGCCCAGCTCTGGATCTTCCCTGGCCCATGTGGCCGAAAATTACCAGTTTTACTACTCCGAAGGTCTGTGCCAGTTGGCTGGCCTGGACAGACATGTTTTCTTTTCCCTTTTAGGCCCATTCTAGAACAGATTTTTTCCTCATAAAACTTACAACTGGTGCAGCTCTTCTCAAGTTTGAAAAGCAAAACTTTTGAAATCAGTAGGACTCAATTAATGCACCTGAGCACAACAGATCCTTCAAGCGACACAAGGAAAGAGAATTTCCTCTGCTAGAAATGGGAATTTGATTCTCTCCCCCTTCTTCACAGGAGGCAATCCTGATTGCTCAAGTCACGCTTTAAAAGTAATCATTTCAATAACAGGCTAGTAAACAAAGTCCTATTCCACCCTGAAATGTTGTATTTAAAAGGGAAAACCCTTCCCCAAAGCATTCTTTCCCTGTTAATTGCAGTGCAAAAGACCATCAAACATACTGTTAGTATTATTTTCTCAATGTTGCATGTAAAATTTACAGTGTGATTTCAATTGTATTCAATAACCAGAACAAGAACTAGCGCTAAGCCTAGAAAAGCTTGTTTTAATCACATATTAATCTCAGTTGTTTTGTTTTTATTCACTTTATTAATTTTTCACAGGGCCATGAGCAGGCTACAACAGTTCCTAAATACCTTATGGGGGAAAGTACTTCAGGTTTCTGGGTCAATCATTTTCCACTGCACGTGACGAAGACAGGAATCTGCCAATTTTCTCCCCCTCAACATTTTGGTAATCCCAGTAAAAGGCCCACAGACATATAAAGTCTTCTGAAGGTCTGTCTGTGATCTGAAAGGTTCCTGGCTGTTGAGCACTTGCTCTCAGAGGCCATCATCTCTTTATGCATTGGGGAAAAAAGGAACCTCCAAACAGCTGNGTACACAGTAAAGAACTGTCTAACCTTTGAGGGGAATCACAGATGTTTCCTGAAGCCCCAGGAAACGAGTGAAATGAAGCAAATACTCAGTAAGAAGTACCAGCCTCCAGACCCTGCTACCCAGATTTGGCTTTTGACTAGTTAAACTGGTAATTTTGGGAATGACTTCATCCCTGGACAGTGTTCACAGTACCACAGCCCTCGACGGGACCATCTAGTCCCTCCTTCTTAGCAGGACCCCCTGGTTTTTGCTGGAAGAGCAGTGATCTACTCCAGCACTTCACTGTCCTTACCTCTGGAAAGCTTTTTGTAGCATCCTCATGTAGTTTCGCACTCTGCTTTGCCTCTGGGTTTTAAACAGTCATTTTAGATGAAGATAACCATTCCCAAAACACAGGGGAGAATTTGTGCTGTGCTACAACCCACACATGATTCCTTTTTGGGCTCCAAACCAACGCATAGGTCTGTACCAGACACAGCACTGACAACCCTGCACAAATCACAAGAGCTACTGTGGTAGGCTAATGTGGGCAGTGACCCAGGCAACATGATTTACCAGTACAGTAACTATCATACATTTCATGTTGATTTACTAAGTCCTTACATGAGTGCTGGAATGAAAACTCACATTGGATGTTGCAGAACTCAAATAATAATTGTTTTTGATCTACCCAGACCCACGACGCTGCAGCCCAGGGACATCCCCAGGGCAGGACAGGTCTCCAGCTGAGCCTAGACCACAGGAACGGCCGCAGAAGCCAACTCCACTCCAGACCCTTACTCCTACCAATCCAAAATGCCCACCTAACAGGGCTACACAAAGGCCATCAAGTGAATCACAGATTAAGAAAAATTAGCATGTTCCTCCTGGAACAAAGGAAAACATTTACCTAGTCACATACTTTTCCACTGAGCTTAAACAGTTTGCTGAGATGGGGTTGCTATGCAAGGCTTGCAGAATTATAAGGGGATGCCAAACGAAATATTGGGTTCAAAATCCTAAGTGTGCAAAGTTCCAAATCAGTACTGAAGATTTCTGTAGCTGAGAAACATTCAATCACTGTAATCTGATGGATGCAGCTAAAGGTCAGTCATGATGTTTCAGCCAAGACTTTAGGAGAGACAAAGCTGCCTGCCTCAATGCTTTAACCTGACTTTTAAAAATTTCAGCTTCTCTTCTTATTTTTGCAGGGTAAAAAACTCCAACTCTGCTTCACGGTATAAAGCTTATCGGGCAAAACCACTGAGATCCCAAGAGTTTAGTAGTTGCAGGCATCTCCTAGGGTTTTGACATATGTTCCAACATCTCCTGGTTCTGCCGAACCCCCCTGCACTTGTAGGTAGTTGACATCCACTGAACAGCGGAACCATCTAGGCACAACGATTTTTAATACACAGAAAGATCAATGCCATTTTCCATGAAGCACTAATCATTCTAACTCTCCCTATGAATAATTAAGAGCATTCATCATATTTCAGACAAATATTTCCATACAGTCTATTAATACATCCCAATCAGATCAGAAAGACTCAAGACCAGTAATAACTGAGATTCTAAGCTCTGCTAAATGCAGCCTTTTAAGACATACTGTGTTTCCAGATGTTTTGTGCAGCTATTTATTTAGCTTGTAAACAAGCCACCCAAAACATTCCACATAATGATGGGAGAACCGCAATTACATTGTTGTGGGGATTTACAAAGAGCTCAGCATACTTTTGTGATTTGGAGAAGAGAAATCTCTCATTCTTTCTGAGAGCTGATTTCCAGATTTATGTCTGTGCTGTGAAGTGCCCTGGGAATCATTAAAATGGTGACAAAGAAAAGTGATTTTCTTTATTAAAAGAGGAACGAAGGAGGGGAGGATGAAATAAGAGAAGCCTCCCTGCTCTCCCCCCTCAACAGATTACTTTCCTCCTTGTCAGGAATTTTATGCAGAGTCAAATGATCATCAGGTAGCATTGATACTCTTTTGTTTCATTTTTTATGCATATTCACTGACAGCAAATTGCTGCATTTTGGCTTAACCTACGATAAGCCTCATCCTCTGCTTTACCGTTCGAAGATGGGTACACCACCAGTGTGACTGCACCACAACCTATTGCCCACACAGTATCTTTAACATTGCTAGTGCCAAAAGTTGGAGAAGTGGCACAAAATTCACTCCACACCACGGGAGGCTCTTGCTCCTTCACTGCCCTGTGTTCAGCTGGCTCAGGACTACCAGAGTTGCTCCTCGCGGATGCTGTCCCTGCTCTGGCCAGGGTGAAGTTCTATGTTTCAGAGCAGGAGCAGAGTCCAGCCACCATGGGGCCAGCCCTACTGTGAGGCTTCTGAACAATAGCAGCCACCCCACTGCTGGGACATGGTGTGCTATCACCCATCACATTTCATTTTGTGTGTTCAACAGCCATCAGACAAGGCAGCTACAAGTTCTAATTAATACTGATTTGAGCTGGCCAGTGAAAGTGAAATCTCTATCCCATTAGTGGTTCCCCAAGCTGGGGAGACCCCATGATCACCTTATCTAATTTTGTGATTTGCAATACAAGCTAATCACTCCAACTGGGTTCAGCCTTCATCTCCAGATGCCGCCTTTGGTCCTGCAAAGGGTTGCTCCAGTTCAGTGCTCACGCCTTATGCTACTTCTACAACATCAAAGTAGTACCATATATTCCTCTATAGAAAAAGAGCCAAACCTCCATTTGCAGCACTTCATGGATTTGCTGCTTTCATCCAACTCCAGCCTAATGCTGCAGCTCCAGCCGCCTGCTCCAGGAAATTCTCTCGTTCATGCTCCAAGTCTCACACTTTGTGCAGCCGCAGGGACACAGCTCACTGTTGAGCTATGGTGGACACTGCCTGCCTGTGACTGCCAGCAGCGGGGGAACATCATGTCCTCAAACCCTGCCCTGGAGTTTGGATCTGAGGCAGCCACCAAAAAACCCAACCACTGCTTCATTCAGCTTCCAAGTACACAAAGGTCCCTTTTTTAATTTAACATCTTTTGAACTATTTCATTGAAAAGCCTGGATTTTATAACTGCTGGGCAGGTGGTTCTAGCTGAAGATCAGTATTTTAATCTTGATGAGGGCGCAGAGCCCCAAGGCTCTATCAGTCCTTGAGCTGCATGTGACCTCCTCCCATGGATGGAGACTGCTTGTGCCTTCCTGACGTGCTCCTGTGTCCTGCTGCTCCCAAGCCCAGCACTTGCCACACAGGTAAATCCTGAGCTCACCCGTGGTAAATTAATGAAGTGACATCCCCACCATAATTCCTAGGGAGAGAGTGATGAGCAGCCTTAAACATGATTGCTTTCCATCTGTATATGTGCTTAAAGACTGTAAAATAAATTAATGAGGAAATCTAAAACATAATGATAAGGATTCCCCACTGAACAGGTGTTTTTTCCATCCATGAAATTACAAGTTGCCAGGAAAAGACATGGGCCCAGCTCAGTTTTATTTCAGTCTCAGCTCCTTCCATTAAAATAATAACAGGCTTTATGTTCCTGAAGCTGTAATTAAACAAGTGCTTTGGAAGGAAGACCTACAGCTTGTTGTACTGGAAATAAAAGGGAAGCTACAGCGACTGCTCAGATTGGCCATTCCCACTTCTCCTTCTCCCTGCCTCCTTGTGTGACTTTCTACACCACGCTCTCATTTCATGTATGTGGGTTTATTGGTTTTTTTTGTTTTTTTTTCCCCTTCTTTTCAAATGGAGAGTATGTATTCATTGAAGTATACTTAAAATCTAGTCAGCAAACACAGACTAGAAATAAAGTACATCGTCCCAGAGCTGCACAGACAGCCTTTGCCTCCATCCTGCGCAGGCATTTGCCACCAGTATCTGACAGGGACAACGCAAACAACTGTGGATGGCACTGAGCATCCTTCCAGTCACTCTGAGTGTAAATGATGAATTCTGCTCTCAAACATGTAACATAATGTATGGTGTGAAAAAAGAGAAAACCCACGAGTGCTGTCGCTGCATATTTATGATATAAAATAAGCATTAGCATATGGGAGAGCTCTAAAGGGAAAACAGAGCACAGCTTCCTCCAAATTTAGAACAATTGAATCAGTTTTAGAATCTGGGACTTCCAACAGAAATATGCATTTTTACTGTCAGAAGTCAGTTAACCTGTCTATAACCCCTTTAAATAAAAGATCCATCTTTGGCATACGTGAAAGGAGAAGAGTAATGCAAGCTAAAGATGCAGTTTAACTTACAATTTTTAGTTTTAAAGTATCATTTGGGAAAGAAGATAAGGAGGATTTTCTGACTCCTCTGCCCATCTACTTTTCTGAGTGGTGAAACATAATTATGAAGTAACACTGTAACGCTTAAAGAGAACACAGGATCTGGAGTGATGAGAACTACTAACAAGCAACTACAGTGAATTCTTCGCTTGCACATGGAGTTCAGAATTTTGTATTACAGAGTAAGACACATTTATGACCAGTCCCCTCTACTAATACGTGCAGCTGATCTATAAACATCTAGCTCAACAAGGACACTAATTATTAAGCTTTACATGATTTAGCAATGCAATTGAAAAAAAACAATTTAACATTGTGGAAACGAAAGTGGCTCTAGCAGATGGTTCCTGAAACACTGGGAGACCAGGGTTGTGGAAGGAAGAAGTCACTCTACAGGCATGCACCAGGAGCGGTCCCCAGGCAGGACAGATGTCCATCTCCATTTAGTTCAAAGTCTTGCTTGTGAATTTTTACCAATATCCCAGGAACAAAAGTAGAAGCCTTTGCAACAAACAGCATGGACCACGAGCAAAGCCAAGGCTTTGTATGGCCAGATGGAGAGCAGATTCCAGCTAAGGGGCACCTGGAACATGCCCGATGAACGCTCACATAGCGGGCAATGATGATACCTTACAGAAACCAAACAAACCTACAGCACATTCCTCTTTGGGTGCATAAAGTGGGATTAGACAGACTCAGCTGATCCTGACAGGATGGAAATCCCAGGCAGGTAATCGCTTCTGTGAGGTCAATGTTCAATAACATTTTCTTCATTGTACTATTAAGAATCTTATCATTAATGCAAACTAGGTATGTCTCCTTGTTTTGACCTTCTTCCTTCTCCTGAGAGGCCACATAGATTGTTACCAGTGCAGGCAAAACTTTTTCTCTATATTAAAGTACCCCTACTGTGATAAAATGGCAGAGTTCATTGCCTTACTCAACACAGTACCTTGGTCTTTTTTTACATTACGGATTTGCACGTAAGAAAATGTAAAAATCAGTAAAAGTAATCTGATTTAAATTTTGGTTAATTTTACTTAAGACTAATCCTAAGAACATTAACAAAACTCAGGAAAATAAATTAACTAGGAGAATTCTCTTCTACAGCCCTTTCTATATTCCATAATGACTACAATTTAAAAATCCAAATAAAACACACATTAAAACTCAGAGTGACACAGAGTAAGGGGTAAAAAAACCCATCACAGACAGAAAAACCGTCACCAATCCAGGACCAGTCCAGCCCATTTTCCTCACCACTACATTTGGGATGGGCAAAAGAGGGACTCCCCAGGCATGGTGGTACACAAGGCCTATGAGGCATGCACGGATGTCCCCAAGCTCTCTCCTGACATTCATACAGGAGGGAAGGGCCCGCTGGCTGAAACTGGTGTAAAGATCTCCAGTACCTGGAGGGCCTGGCTACGAGGAGCCCCCAGTGAATAATAACTGGTAGCAGCATGAGCACAATTTTCCAATCATTGAGTCTACTAAGGCTAATTTCTTTCTGGACACTGCCAAACAGGCATTTAAATCCTTTTTAATCCAAAATATACAATGCTCGGCCGGAGCAGGAAAGGCATGAAAGACAACAGCAGTACGGACTTCAGTAAAGCACTGATGAAAAGAGCTCTAGTTGCTTGCCACATCTCTCTGCTCTTTCAGCTACAAACTGCCCAGAAAAATATTCCAAGTTTGAAAAAAGTTATCTGCTCACACTTCCTTAAGGACACACCACATAAGGAATTTCCTCCCCTCTTATTGTATCTTAATTGTTGCCCAAAATGTTTCCTAACAGATATCTACACGCAAATGTAATGTTTTGGTTTTATCTTTCAGCTTCAAGATTAGGCTTCAAATTAAAATGGAAGGATTGCGTACCAGACTTCAAGAAGTGAGGTATAAATAACGTCGAGCTAATTAGCAGCGTGCTGATAGGTGCCGGCACCACAAAGACACACTTTGGCATTTTGTACCTCAGCATAAGAGCTCATCCACTGTGACACAGCTCAATGCTTCTGACCGCTCCTTCAAAGTAAGGCACTGATACGGGGTGTATTTATGTGGGCATCAACAGGGCAGATGTAAATGAAGGACCTACATGTTGATAAATGTCCGGTATCATGGAAGAAAATGCGATCTCAGGAGACCGGCTGGGAATTCATCAAAGGTCCACGCAAGCTTTGCCCACAGCACACAACATGGAAACGCCGGGCAGCCTATTGCCGGATGGGAAGAGAGGAGGAGATCTGCTCGGACTCTGTAATTTAATGTTGTCTTTTTCAATAAAAGTTAAAGATACTTGGAAGCTCAGGGTACATAAATGCTGGAATTTATAGCCATCTCTAAGACAGCTGTATGATATACAGTTCAAGCGGAAGGCCATCACAATTAGCCTGGCTTCCAGGATTATTTTATTGGAGGAAGGGGGTGATAGACACTGTTTAGAAAGTGGGAAGTAACACAGAGAACAAAGTCTGTTTTTAGAATAATTTTATGAGCATACGTAAGTGTAAGGTACACACACATTTGTGGAGGGAGGGTCCCTCAGAGAGCGTGACTCCAGGATCCGGACCCGGGAGGGACTGCAATAGAACACTTGTCTTTCTAAAACCCAATTTTGCTGCTGCAGGATTACCACTCTTTCCTCCTGTTGTCCATGATACTGTAAAAACCCACAGTGCCTAGCTCTCTGGGGAGGGTGGTACACAACAGACACACATTTCTGTTCTGGTACCTGCAGAGGGAATACAATGTCCTGCAAGGTATTTAGGAGCCTTCATAGCATGATAAGAGCACAATGTACAAACAGAAGGATGTAGGTCACATAAAATAATTGTCAGAAAGTTGCCCTTGTAAAACTCCCAACGAGAATCAAAAAGCGTTTTGCAACTACTGTCAGCATTTGCATTTGTACAGGAGGTACCTGGGCACAGGCGGTAAGTACCCTGTCTGAGGTCACACCACGAGGATTTTACAATGTTTGCAACTGGGGAAACACAGCAGTGAAGGTGTAGATAAGGACTGCGTATGCAGGACTGGGTGTTTGACTGGTGTGCAAGTCCACCATTACTGTATTGACTTCATAATTCCATTAAATTGATATTGTTCTGCACCTAACTATATATAAAGTGCATTGTAATACAGCGCTACTGGCATCAGGTTTAGTACTCCAGCACAGAGTCCCCACCACTTATAAGGGGAGGAAGAAGCTCTCACACAAGGAGCGTGGTCAAAAGGCACTTTTGAAGGAAAATAGGTATTTCAGCATGCAAGGCAGGTGCTTTCTGTGTCTCTTAACACTAAGCCACTTCCCCAGCCATGCTAAGATAATTATTCTGTTTTCACAAAGCACTGATCCCTCACAGATCGAGGCTGAGTTGAGAGAGCTTTGAACAGTCTGGCACATGTTTTGCCTAGTGTTTGCCTGAAATACCTAATGCCTTCCAAGAACGCACAACCTCCTCGCAAGAGAAAAACACGCTGTATCCTCAGCCTCCACATGATGGATTAAGCTGGATTTGCTTTTGCTTCCCCATACTTTGCTTTTTATAAAATAAGACTACAGGTGCTTGAAGAACACAATAAGCTCATCCCATTTACCTGTTCCCAAGCTGGACTCAGCATGAAGTCTGACACTTCTGCTCTGTACCTCAAGAAGGGCTTGTCTGTTTTCTCCAGCTACATCAGTTTGTCCAATAAAAGATTGCCTAGGTACCTCACCTATTCCATAACCTCTCCCGAGAAAGCTTTTTACTGTGATCTCAATGGTAGGTAAAGTGAGAAAAGGATAAAGCTACAGCTGCTGACTTTTAGAGGAAATCATTGCACTATCATTTTCAGGAAAAAAAAGAAAAAGAAAAAAAAAAGTCAGGATTAAGCTGGCAAGGCTTCAAATGCAAGAGCTGACGTGGTTAAACATTATCATCACGAGACAATGACAGGTAGGATGGCCTATGCTCTGAGTGAAGAAATATCACATTCCTGACCTCATCCTGTCAACCAAGTGCAAGAGGGACAGCCTTGAACATCTTCCTTCAAGGAAAGTGGCCAAGGTAAGCAAATCTCAGGTACCCCATTTTAACTTTATCATTCATAATAATGTGCCATACGTATGAACACTCATTTTGTCTATAAAACAGGATTAATCTTACCATCCCTCCTTTGCATCTAATTGATGTGACAATATTTTTAAGATGCTTTGCCTTATTACCTGTAAGAAACCAAGATGCTTCAAGATGCTCGAGACCAATTCCCAGCACCAGTGATTTCTGGTTGTGGTTTTTTTTATCTTTTTTCTTTTTTTTTTTTTAACAAAAGGACGACCAGCAGAAATTTTACTCAGCTCACATGAAACTTAGGGGAGGAGTAAATGAATTGTTCTTTTATCATGTCTTATTAAGAATGCTCAGTATATAATCCATTCTTCAGATTATGCTCTGTTGAAACAGTCAGATAATCATATTAAAAAGGTGAATGGAAGAGGAGAACAGCACAGCTAGCACCTGTCACTTTAGTAAAAGCAGATGTACGCACACTTAATACATTTGTTTCTCAACCAGGACTCTAAAGTAGTGTATTTTAGAGCCTTCTATTTCACTAAGTAATACCAGGTACTGCAATAATACACTGTAATGTTACGCAAATTGCTGTCAAAAATGAAAACCCGGGCTCTTAAATATTTAAGGAAAATTCAGATACTATATTGCAGTAGTATGTCTTTAAGCTCCCAACCCAAATCACTACGATATGAAGGAGGTGGCAGGGCACTGGGGTAGAGAAAGGAGCTCACTGAAGGTCACACGAATGCCATGGCATCACAGAGAAAGCACATCCAGTCATGTGCAAACAGAAATTTTAGAAGGTGGAATAAAATATCTTCCCCTTTCATTGATATACAAGTATCAAAGAGTAAAGTACATCTATATAATATGTATTATGCAGCTTTATCACAGGGTTCTTCTAGCTGAATGCACAAACCACTTTGACTCTGCTGTCATGATTTATTTTATCGCCCCGAAACCCCAAGTAAAAGGGAGCCTTTTATCTGCAGTTTGACAAGCGATGGTCTCTACTTATTTACAGCACATGGCGACGGTGTTGCCCAGACTGAGCTTTGTGACTCTCTAGTCTCTTCTGTCATTCTCATTTCTGCATTTCTCCCCTTCAAGACTTGCCATGGTCCCACTGTCAGCTCTCTGATGCTTTGCACAGTGGCAGCAGGAGGGTCACACCAAGTGACTTCACCTTTCTTGTTTTTTCCCAAGAGTTGCTGGTGACCCGAGTCATGGTCTTTACCCAGTCACAGCCACATTACACTGACGGACACAGTGTCTTTTTAACACAAAAGCACGTGCAAACCTTACATATTAGCTGAAAACTTTACTTACTGTTTAACACCACAGCTCTCACTATGCAAGTGAAGATTTTATAATGTGATTTCTCACCTACATCCTTCAAAACATCTGTTTCAGGAAGCAAATAAAATTTCCAGTGCTTACAGGAGTGTTCTGACACCAGAAGGAAAACAAACTGTTCCATCATATAAGTTAAGGACTCTTCAGATTTTTTAATTTCTCACTTAGCACATTCAAGGCTTTCCTCATGTCTTTGAACCTCCCACTGGCAGGGTTCCTTCTCCCACCCCGCGATTTTGACATGGCATCACTTTTTCCTTTTTCTGCTTTTAGAACTTTCTTGAAATGATGACTGAACCATGAAATACCCTGTTTTTGCCAGTCCTGGGTACTTCACTGTAGTGTTCCCACCAGATTTGCTTATCAAAGGTCACAAACCTTACGCTGTTGCTAATAACAGCAGCAGCTTTGTGCTATTGTTCTGCCAAATTTCTGTAGGCAGCTGCTGGCTCCAGTTAAACTTTTGATCCCACTTATGGTAGATAACAACATGATACCATTTCACCTGGAAACAGCTGCGCAAGTACTGATTTTTGGGGTAACCATTTTGGGCTTTTATTAAAGCTTCTTTCTCCTTCCCAAAGAAAAAACTTTTATAGTTACAGCTCTGAAATGTGAGTCAGGAATTTTGTTTCCTGTTCCAGTGCTGCTTAATTCACTATTCTAACAACCTGCGGTTGTGGTACTAAGGATATCTACATACGAAATATATGCGTTACCACGTATATTTGACATGTGCAAGTACACCCATGTGAATGCACATACATACACAAAGCTGGCAGGTTAGAAACAGAGAACTATTTGGAATATGTCTTTTTTGTCTAAATCATTGACAAACCTCCTTAAGAAGTAGCCAGTAAGACAAGTAAGGTAATCAGTCCACCGCTAGTATTAAGTCTAAAACAATCTCCAGCTGAAATGTGATTAATCCATGCATGACAGCTTAAAGGTCAAAGCTAGAATGCAGAGCTTCTTGACTGCAAAGAAAGAACTGACTTATTTTTATCTCTTCTTTAAAAATTACAGCAGCCATGAAGTGGCTCAAGGAGCAGAGTAATGAACGTCATAAACCTGCCTCATAAAAATGGCATTCATGCAGTAATACAGCAGGTCAGATGAGCAGGGAACATTTCATTAAAAATTCCCCTTCTTGCCTACCCAAGAGAGACTTAAAACTAATCATATAAAATGGCTGAGTGACACCATTAACGAGCATTAATATTTTAAAGCTTTAATAGTACAACAGAGCTAGGCTGTTATATCAAAATTATACAACCTTATTAGACAGTGCACTTGGCTGCATTGTACTTGAACTGTCAGTACCCCTGATTGGAAATATTAAGGTGGCCATGAACCACAGCTCAAAAACCTGAGGCCGTTGTTCCTCCCAGCTTTGAAGACACAGTAGTTTCCCGACACGTGCCAAATTCTGAAGAATTTTGCGTGGAACAAGCTAGTTTACCTTACCCATATTAAAGGAGGGAGACCTTTACTGGGAGAAATGGGGAAGGCTGATTTCAGAAAGCGATTAATTTAAAAGGTTGTTGATTAGAATTCCGAATTCTGCGATCTGGATTACAATTTTACACAATCATGCGGGGAGGAAAACATCTTCCAGACTTCTCTTCAGCAGCAAAAATGATAAAACTGGACAAAGTAGAGAGACTACTACACGTGTGCATCCTTAACTTGAAAGACAAAAGTAAATGTCATCCCTATTCCTCTTCTGGGGCCAACTAAGGATCTAGTTGACAAGCTCAACTAAAAGCTTCATGGGGGATTACCTGTAGTCACACACAGTAATCCTGTTAGAACCACTTGCTTAAAAACAACGGCTTCTAACTTTGCCTCTTTTCTTTGGGTAAATCAAGTCTCAATCCTATTTCCTGGGCATTAAATGTAACTGGAGGAGGAGATACAGGCACATACAAAGTTTAAAGCAACCGGTTTATGATTTTCTTAGAGAGAGGTGTAGATCCTACCGAATCCTCCAAACACACGAAACGCTCCCTGCCTTCATTGCGGCTCTCGTCCCTGCTGCTGTACATCTAAACACACACGAACTGGTAACAACCAGCACTGCTCCTCTTTTAAACTTTAATGACTTGCAGGACAGTAATTAACTGATTCTGACAATAATGTAGCCTGTACATTGCAACCTTAGCAGGCACCCTACTTTAGGAACATCTGAAAGCTCAGCAAAGTTATCATTTAAGAGAACCTCTTAATTACTCTGGCATTATAATGAATGTTTCTCATAGGCACCCAGCTGTTTTGTTTCCTCTTGCATAGAGGCAAAGAAATGAATTGCTCAACAACTGCCTGAGTGATAAGACACTGGTATTCTTAAGATTGAAGAGATAATGTTGATGTGAGCTATTTCCCTCTCCCTAAATGCTATAATTTTAGTGAGCAGTTTAAGAAGGGATTTCTCAGACAAGAGACGAATGGAAGGAGCTGGCTCAGTGTTGGTTACTTAGGCAATGTTTACAGCAAACTGATGCTATGATTTTCAAGGAGAAAAGAGATTTAAGAAAACTGCAGTAATCCAGTACTTGACAGTCTTGTCTTTGTTAAATACTGCACGTAATACTCATCAGCAACGCTTTCTGCATTTCACAAATGAGGAAGTTGAAAGAAATATTAGTATCTCACATCTACAAATGCTATTGGGCTCAGGTAAGCAGTTTTCTTGGCATATGTAATGACGGATTACCAGCTCTTGAGTTTGCTGAAGGAATCATACCTAATAGCATCCCCTCCCAAAATTCACAAGCATCTGACAACACAGCAATTCCTGGAGTCAAGTAATAAAGTAGTACAAATCAAAGATGCTGCAATAGACCTACCCCTGAAATAAAAAAGATAATAAAACCATTAAATGGGCAGCAGCACAGGCTGGTTAAAACATTGAAGGGTTTGTGTTCAGTACCACAGTCTCAGGATACAACTTCAGTGGCCTCATCAAATTCTGCTACTTCGCTCATCCAGAACAAATAACTTGCCTGACCTATACATGTAATGCCGCAATATTGCTGTCCTGTTTCCAAATCACAAGCATTAACATCTGTCTTAGTTAAGACTAGCTGGTTGGATCATACATTTTCAGTTCAATACGCTGATTTAAAAAACTTACAGTAATGATGTATCACTGTGACGTACGACCAGGCACTACATGACAGAGGAGAATCCATCATTCTGTATCTAACAGCTTTGACATTGCTTGAAGACCATGGTCACCAACAGACCTTCCTGAATTACAATGATGCTACTCAACTGGAGAGAATCAAACAGCAAAAATAATTAGGGAGCTGAAGTAATCTGCTCATGACTTATGACAGAATGGATTGAACAAGAAGGTTTTGACAGCAACAGCCATGCAAGAACGCAGCGGTGGAGCAGAAGTCCGTTGTGGTTAAAACCATGCCGAGAAAAAACACAACTAACAATATATTGAATAATGTAGACAGCTAAAAAGTGGAAATATTAAGGCTGTTATTTTAGCTAAAGTGTAACAGAAAAATAAGGAGGTTCATTAAATAAAGGACAATTTAGAGTGACTGCAAGAGTTCAGCGGTCTTCCCAGAGCCACAGAGAACGGCTGCTGCTGCTTTGGGCAGAGGCAGCCAAGCTGCATGTGCACGGTGGGGCACAATCCAGTTATCTGCAAGGGGACAAAGTTAGACAAACTGTCTTTTCCATCTCTATTTTCCACAATCATTTGAAATTCAAATCTGACCTGCCTGTAAATAACCTCTCTCACAGCTAGAAAATGAAATATCATACAAAACAGAGCTTTTCGTTTATGACTGTTTTAGGATTCAGGCTCCCCTGGGATTCTCATACTTGGTTACACAAGTAAGCTGCAAAAGCAAAGAGAAAGCGCTGCAAAGCAAGCTGACAGTAGCTCCACTCAGACGTCAAAAGAAATATAATTGATAGGACTGTTCGGAAGCATACAGGCTGAGAAGTATCTCTGACAACTGAAACGGTGCTAGAAATATGTAGTAATTTGCTAGATAGTTTACAACCCATAATCATTGCAGAAGTTTCTTTCAATAGCGTAGCTTGACTGAAAATTAATATGAAACCCGCAGGGAGCAAACATCCATTATTAGTAGCAGGTAAGTGCAGGGTAATTGCCACAAAGCAGGAGTATGGCTGCTTTGAACTGCAAGAAGGGGTGAGGGAGGTGGGAGAGGACACCTGAATTCAGTAACTAACGCAAAAATGCTTCACTTTAAATACGATGCCTCAGCCCCTGCCAGACTTGCCCTGTGTTACCAATGCACTTGGTAAGCAGCTGCTCCTCACCCTTCTCCCTACCTCAAGGTTGTCCAGCCCCTCAGCTGGTAAAGAAGAAACGTTAAATAAGAAGCAGAGAAAGGGGACAGCACAGAAACCAGGCAAACATAAAAACGGCAGGGTTTTCATCATGTCCGCAGGCTTTGGGAATCATGGCAACTTACAGACTGCTCTGCAGGGCAAAGCTCCGTGGTTTCAATTAGCCCGAGCAAACTGCTCACCACAAAAATGCAGAATCATTTCAAATGTTGTCATGGGGGCACAGACTCCTTTGCACTTCAAAATACTTACAGAGTAATAATACAGAACAAGAAATCTCGCTCTCCCCACACGCTTTTTTTTTTTTTAAAAAAAAGGTATCTATAAGGTTAACTGAGGAAAACTGTACTTAAGTCTGACGTACACGAGCAAAACCAGTGATAAAAACCACAAATGAGATAAAGTTATCACACTCCTCCCGCCTGTCACCCGGGCTCAGCTTAAAGCTGTATTTCATACCACATATTCGAAAAAGCCTCCAACCCCTCCACCTCTCAATTCCACCTTCACTTCATGCTGCTTTGTTCTTAAACCAAGTGATGAGAAAACATGAGGATGATCATAGTAATATAATCATTATGGATAGTATTGTTTAAAAAAACTAATGGAAAAAAAAAATCAGTGCTGTTCACTTGCCCGAATAATTACTAGAGGGTGCAGAATGCCCTCCGTGGGATATGTTCTTCTGAGGCAGGGCAGACAGGAGGCAGAAACAGTATGTCGATCAAGCCAGACAGAAAGAGCCTGAACTTTTTATTCAAAAAGGATTTTGCATTTCCAAGTGTGTTGTTCCAGTTTAATGAAACCAGCAATTGTGAGCTCCCATGTAACACTTCAGCTCTGGGCAAGGACATGCAAAGCCTTCCAGCCTTTTACACAATTTATTTCTTTATCTAATAAATCAAGTCAGGCCTTTTCGAGTAAAGCATCGCTCCTTGTGAAGGAGTGAGGAACTGCCTCATTTGACAGTGCAAGGAAGGGGAAAAAAACCTAATGGGGGAGCCAGCTTCATTTCAAGGTGACACTAAGCAGAGAAAGAGGAGCAGCAGCAGATTGGTATTCCGTGAGGCTCCACGCAGGCGTTGGACATGAGATTCCTCTGAATTGAGGGAGTCTCACTCCATTAATTCAAAAACCGATTGAGGTGGAGGGAAAGTAGAGCAATATGCATTATGTATTTGTTACAAAACTATTGTGTCAAAGCAATATTTAGTGGTAAATTATGGCACTATCAGGAGTAGGATGCCACATACATAAATCAATTTGTCTCCTCTGCTGGCAGGAGTGTGACAAAAAGAGAAGAGCTCATCAGTGCCATTATTTCCCTGGGCTGGAGGAGGAGAAGGGATGAGGGGGTGGGTTGAGCTGCTGGGAGAGCCAAACACGCCATTGATTGTAAGTGACAAAAGGGGGAAGGCCTTTAACTTTGACAAGTAGAGTGAAGATGTTATCAGCAAGTTAAAACAAAGAAACCAAACCCCTGCTAAGGAAAGGTTGTTCAGTACAAACTCCTCTCTTCCCAACAGGAAAGGGATGGGGAGGACAGAGACCGACTGCTCACTCATCCTCCTTTATTTTTCTAGAGTCAGCTTCAAAAATTGATAAAGACTGGAACAATAACATTTTCTGTAGCAGAAGAGTGAAAAAAAAGGACTAAGGGTTTATTAGAATAAAGGGAAGTACAAATAGCGCCCTGCTAAATGGTAATTATGCCTTTATGGAAATATCCTGTTAATTACTAGGTCATTTTTTGTTTTACAATTGAGTTGTCAATTTGCAGTTAATTTAGGCCATGCCAGTCTAATAGCTATTTACAGATCGCACAATTGTCTATACGGGAGGAGCATGTGGCCTCCGGGCAACAGATGCCATTTTGGGAGTGCTGGAGGTAAAGTATCATTGAACAAATGCAAGCCATCAACCGAAAGGCATCTCTGGTAGGGGGGTATGTGCACAATAACAATAAACACAGCGAGTGGAATAACGAAGAGGCTTCTTCACTTCGCTTAGTGCTCAGTTTATGGTAATAAGATAGAGCAGCATGTTAGAGGAGCTATTAAATAAAATCATAATTATCCCTCTCTTTAACAACACCAAGCAGTTATTAGCTCTTCTCTAACGTAACACATCTGAAGTCGCAAATCCAAAATAAAAGCACTAAAAGCTACCAAAACACCACCGCAATCACCAACATGTGATGTATCCATTCACCACGGGGATATTCCCCCATAAGCCTGGCCCCAAGATAGCTGGAAGCATCTCTATTTCTGGCACCTCCTTAGCGCAGGTGCTTTCACACCAGGGTAATGGGCACAGCACGGAACAGGATGAAACATGAAAATGTGAGCCAGAGTTCTAGCATGAAAGGTGAAGTGGTGAAACCACCCAGAAGAGATCCCAGCCAGGACATGATGAAATACTGAGCCAAATGACTGCTTTGCCACAGTACCATGGGGGCATTGCCACCGCTGAGGAGAAAGGCAGAGTTCTTGGCAGCGGAATAAAGTGCACACAAAATATCTCCAGAAATTGCTTTCCTCTCTGAAAATATCAAGATCATTGAAGCATCCACAAGGATTACATCTACAAGCCACTTAGAAATGTAAAATACAAACCCCATAGTTGATGCTTTTCAACATGCTTGCTTGTTTGTTTGTTTCCAAATACTGCCTTATGTATTTCAAAGGATAAACTGCAACCCTGTGTCTACATAATGACTGAAAATAAAAAAGCCCAGGATCATTGTCTAGTTGTGAATTTAGAGTTGCTTCTGTCTTTGAGGACAGTGGAAGCACATTCTCATGCTCAGTCCAAGCTTTCAGATTTTGGGAACTGCATACAGGTGAAGCCTGAGGATGTCTCACCAACATCTGCTTGAATATAACTAAAATAATGATATAAGGGATGTTATGCTCCACATTTCACATGGAGACCTTTTCTTATGACCTCCTGAGGTGCTGTCGTGTATATGAAAAGCTAAAGCCCTGGTTTGGTTTTGTAAAGTGAAGTAAGGGAATCTATTCTTAGTAACACATTGAGACAATGACATGAGAAGTTTTGACAAGCTATTCTGCTTTCAGCCTAGTCCAAAGCACGATATCAACTTCCCATAATAACTACAAATAGAAGTAATGAAGGGCAAAGAGGAAAAATACAAACTAAAATACAACAAACAACTCAAGCAGATTAGCAGGCACTTTATGAAATTATCAGTTTGCAACAGTATAAACAATTTTAAGTCAATTTATAAAAAATATTCCCAGAAGGCAATCAAGTAAATCAGGTAATTATATCCTGTAAAGGGAGATAACATCAGGAAAATTAGAAACACTTCTGCACATAAATCAGAGGAAGGAAAGCCTTCACACTTCATTTACTCATTATCACATTTTATGTATTTCTTTGCAGAAGACAGCGAGCTGGCATGGTTAATGTTGGCTGCTGGCTGCCCCGATTATTGGCCGTGCTCATGGAAATGGCTTGAGGTCAGCTTACACAATGTTGTCAATCAACAAAACATGGAAAATTTGACAAACAGATGATAGAGCAAAGTGGATAGGTTCAAACTGTGAATGTTGACATTGGGAGAGAGCCTGAGAGTTCAAAATTGAGCCTTGCTCATACAGGATCAAAGATGCTCAAGGTGTTGGAGGAGTTCGGGATGTTGGTTTTGGGGTCATGTTTCAACAAGCTCACACATTTGTCACTTCAGTAATCCTAGTGAACAGTGAGCATCTCCCCATAAAAACCGAAATCACATG
The DNA here is from genome assembly GCA_013398155.1 of Pedionomus torquatus. Taxonomy (NCBI): domain Eukaryota; kingdom Metazoa; phylum Chordata; class Aves; order Charadriiformes; family Pedionomidae; genus Pedionomus; species Pedionomus torquatus. The sequence goes on along the minus strand of VZRU01016464.1, from coordinate 284,317 downwards.
TCTAAAATCAATCAGGAGGAATCCTCTAGTTTCTTCTCTAGAAGCTTAGACTGTTTACCGTCAAGGCTAAAGGCTTCCCAAAGTCTTGGCTTGGACTAGCCAACAAAGGATGGACCAGTGACCGATTTTTAGATAAAATGCTTCCAGCAGAGCTCTATGTTTGGTGTATGTTTAGTATCCCATCCACCTATCACAATTTTATCCGCCTTAGGATGGAAACGGCAAGCAATCTTCATAAGCAGATTGAAAGGTGGAGCCTCATTTCACTTCAACTTCTGTCAGCAACACCTGCGGTATGTCATTTTGCTCCCTCTATCTGTAGTCAATCACAGCACGTCTCAATGTCTTTTAGTAATCATATCCACGGGGAATTATTATTTCTCTTTTCACCAGAAAAAGAAGAACACCAGTGTCACATATCTAAAATGTAGCACTCGCTCAGCCAAGCTGTTAAGCATCTATTTAAAGTTAGGCACATGCTTAAACTTCATTAAAATTAACAGGACTTAGAGAAAGTGCCTGGAGCTAAGCATGTTTTAAGTGCTTTGTTGAACAAGAATGTACTTAAGCAAATGCTTAAATGCTTTCCTGAATTGGTGTCAAACTTCTATTAAATCAGGGTCCTTGCTGTTTTTATTCCAGCATGTCATGAGTCATGCGGAAGAGATGGTGCTTAACCAAATCGTCCATTTTTTCCTTAGGATACATAAGAGCTGTCCTATTTCCTGCCGCAAGCAAAATATATAAAAAAATGTCTTCAGGGAATCGCTAGTTGCCGAAGCATCTCTAAGATATTATGGCAGATAAGCCTTTTAGTAGTTAATATTCGTCCCCAGCCACATCCCTACTTTATAGATTATAATTTCTCTTTAATAAAGGAAAACCCTAAATCCCGTAGCTTCAGCTGGAGATGGATTTTCATTTATTTGGTTGCAAGAAACCAAATTAAGAAAATTACTTTCTAACTAATTTTATAGTGCTAAAGAACATCTGATGATATGCTGGGGAAAAGCTTCAAGCTTTCTGGATGAAGCTGTTAAGACATGAGTAATAATTGGAAATTTACTGTGAATAAATCTTGATGAAATTAAACTGCATTTAAGTATGTTCCATAAAAACCAGGTCAAACGGCAAATGACGAATGCCCTGTGTCACTCGGCGTGGGGAAAGGTATTGCATAAAACCAGAATAATTGCTTCCTTCAAGGACTAAGCACAGCAAAACTTTTTTTTTTTTTTTTTTTTTTTTTCATTGTGAATAAGAAATCCAAGCATAGAATTACCGAATTGTCCTCTGTCATTCCTGACACAGCCCCATCTCTGGAGGGACACAGCTGGAGCTGCACGTGGCACAGTTATGACAGGAGACACGGCCTCCTCCAGCACCATGCTCACTACCATCACACGGTGCTTTGGAACGGCTTTCAGCAAACCAGCCCAACTGCTTTTGACACAGAGGCAGGATTATGTTACAGCAATGTTTTTCCCCAATCATTTTCATAGTTTGGCTCAGATTCACTGGTGTGAAACAAAGAAAAGGGAGCCCATTTGTCCCCATTTCTGACCGGATCTACTGTATGAAAACCCAAAACTCACAAGCATTCCTGCATCACTGTGCATTACTTGCAGATAATGTGCAGGTACAGTACAGATCATATAACCCAGCGTATGGCTTCATTGATGCACAGAGGTTTAAAGTGGTTAACTGTAAAGGAAAAGGTCCTGTTTGACTCCCATGGAGCTAGGATTTCATCAGCATTTGCGAAGTGTCATCACTACAAAACAAATATTCTGCACAGGGAGAGAGAGAGATTTCTCCTCAAGGAACAAAATAATTTAAAAAAAGGACAAAAAGATAATTCAATCATGAGCTACCATCCTTCTAAAGACTTTGTCACAGTACATTAAAACAATAGAAAACTACAAATGTGATAATCAAATGTTTTTGTAAGTTAATCATTTCAGCTTACAGGACAGATTTTTCACTGGTGAAAGCTGACAGACTCAGTTGAAATCAATGGAGCTATGACAATTTACTCCAGCTAAAGGTCTGGCCCATTGGTTTTTGAAATTCAAGCAGAATTGGAAGAAGAAAGCATAAATTTGCAAGCTAAAAGGACCGAGAGAGGCAGTGAACCATCCTGACCTTCACTTCCCAAGTCACAGAGCACAGAGCACAGCCCAGAATAAGGCAATGGGGAAGAAACCGTGCTTTTCATTTACTTCACCTTTATTTCCTACTAGTGCTGGAAGAACTAGCACACTAGGATCAGATTTGCCATGTAGTAATGCAGTTTCTGCAACAAATTAGGAGCTACATAGGTACAATGTCCTGTATCACTTCAGCATGAATGATACTGGCAGCTGATACAAAGTTCATCACCCAGTCTAATTCAACTCACCTGATAACGTTCAGAATATCAGTTTTACAAAATCTGGTCACCAAGTCATCTTAGCAAAGCAGCAGCAGAAATAGAAATACAAAGTATGCCCCTGACTCCCAGTCCCAGCCTATTTCCTAGCTCACCTATCTTTACCCTTTGGTAGTTCCCTTCCTCAAAAGTCTTTAGCATCTACAAAGAATCTACCCTAATGTCCCCTGTTCAAGTTGGGAAGTTCAACCCATGTTATGGGTAGACAAATACACCCAATGGGGATTTATCAGCTCAAGGTCTTGTGGATCTAGACCAGAGAAGTTAATTGACTCATCTACAATTTAAGAAAAGATTTCACTGAACAGCCAGAAACTGAACCTGTGCATCATCAACCCCAGTTCAACATTGTAAATTATAAAAGAATCCTGCTAGAAAGCCTCAGTTGGAAGGATGGAAACAAGGACATGGCAATGTCCGAGAACTAAAGAGCAGGTACAGGGAAAGAAAATAAACTACAAGCATGAGATGCATCTGCGTTTTCACAGAAAAGACAACACAAACTGTGAACAGCACCTTCTGCGAATGGCACCTTCTTCACCGATGGCGGGGTGGGTGGGCCATGGGCAGAGGAGGAGTAGGACAAGCACAGGGCTGAGGGGCCACCACAGGCTTTGCTCCGCACGCAGCCCTAATACTGCCCCAGACTTAGGGCTGAGCCGCACAGGGACTGGGGAAGGCTTGGAAAATTCCATGGACGCAGCTCAGACTTCAGCATGAAATGAAAATGTTGTAATTCAGCACGAAAAGCAAAAAGGTACTTCCTGAAGAAAACATTGGGAAGAAGGAACTTTTCTCTTCTTGCAATGCTAAACAGAAGCCTACTGTCCTTTTATGAGATTATACAGCAAATATATGCTAGCAGGTATATATTAACTACTGATAGTTTTTCCTTCACAATATGTTACATTTACTACCATGTGGTTAAAAACAAAAACCCTGCTGCTGCAAACCCTTTCAAGTAATGTTTGTTATGTTTCCTGCTGTTACTGTTTGTCCATTAATACTTTGCTACAGAAGTTAGGCAAACTTGCCACAGAAAGTGTTCGCCCGTCTCCACACAGGCTGGCCCCAAACCCTGCCCCTGCTCTGGCACCAGCTCGAGGGCCTGCCCAAACTCCCTGGCATTTTTATTTTAATCTAGAGAAAACGAAGATAGGACTTGATGGTATTGATCAGCCAAACAGACCATCAAGACTTACCAGATATGTCTGCTACTAATCTATACTTTCTGGTTCACAGGAAAGTAACTCTGTACATGACGTATGTGCAATTCAGCTCTGATAATGCTCTGAGAATAATTAGCTCATGATGTTTCTTTGTACCTACTTATCTTTGTATCTCTGTCTATCTCCATTTCCTTTTCTGAAACATCCTTTCAGAGTATCCTATTTTTGATATTTATTTGCCACGAGTACACCATTGGCAGGCATTGTTAACTTTAAGGGACCAAGAAGAAAGAGTTCTATGCTACCTAAATCATTTGTAGCATTTCTTGGCTAAATGCAAGTGTTTAAAAAAAATGTATTTCAGGGCATGGAAAAGGAGACAGAAGGATGAGTTCCCTGAAAAGACTTTATAAAGGATTTGGGGTAGACTGATTTAGTAACATCTGCTCACAAGGAGACTGCAGCTCTTTTAGGGAAGGGTAGAAAGCAGCAGCCAAGCCTGTGAATTGCACATTATACCCTCCAGAATACAGACAAGCTTTGTGGACACAGAGCATCCTGCCAGCACGGCTATTTGACAGCCTCAGGTAGCACCTGCTAACGAGGATGAGCTTTATTTATTTATTTTTAAAGAAACTCATTTTTATGATTACTCCAAACCAAGGTGAGATTTTTGGAATTGAGTTTGAGAATTACTACCGAGTGCTGAATAAATGCAGGGACTCTTTCTGGAAGGTCACAGCTCAGCAAAACGGGGAACCAATTATACACCCGCTCCCACAGCCTGCACAGAAGCACGGTGCCAGGTTCTTCTTGTAAGGCTCGGGGATAAATCACATCTGGGAACAGAAATCACCATCCCTTTAGACAAATAGGGCTACAGTTCCCTGGACTGAACTATTCAACTCTTGCTTTCTTTAGTGGAAAGGGTGAGCCCTGCAGCTTCACCAAGGGTCAGTGAAAAGGATGCTCACTGGAACACACAGCCCTTGCTGAACTGACGAGAAAATGGCTCCTGCTTCAGACTAAAATACATTCTGGTGCTGTGAAACAGCAGCACTCGCTGCCTTTTGCCCAATTATTCATCAGCACCTACCACCGACCGAGCTGGTCAAAGGCTGCCTCTGACTGTTTGTTGTCTTCCAAGAAGTCAGCAGCAGGATGCCGCTTTTACACTCCAGGTTAGGTTTCCTCTCCCATCTGGCTTCTGCTACGTCTTCAGAGAGAAGATTTCATTTACAGGCTGTTTGCCATGAAGGAAGGAAACTGCCTGCTACTTCTGTTCTCTGCAGGGATGATGATACAGCATGCCTGCTCTGCTAACTATCTGCTGCTGCTTTGTAGCATACAAGAAAAACATCTACTGACTACCACTGGCTGTTAATAATACTCATGAGAAAGACATCCATTATTTTTTTTCATGAATATGCTGCTCTTAAGTCCTGACTTGGATAAAAATTGGTACTTTGAGAGGCAGCACAACGGGACAGGCAATAGGAACTGAGAGAGACTCTCCCTTACTTGTAATTCAGCTTTGTATGGAAGAGACAAACACAAGTTTTTCCTCCTGTCCTCTCCAGCCATAAATCCCAAGGGACTCCTATCAAGTCAAAGATGACACCAAATGCTGCTGCTCTTTCTTCTTCATGCCTGGTTCTTATTTCCTCTTAAAAATACATTTCATCGGGAAATTTCCATTTCATGCTGGAACTGGGAGGAATGCAGATCTCTTGCCAGCGAAGGTTGTACGCATGTGACAGAGCTGCATCACAAATCTCCTAAGGAATTGATATGATCTCCCTATGCACATCAGACAACTACAATTTTCTCCTGTCCTTTTCAGTTCAAAGCAGGTGAAAATCAGAGTGCTACACTGCAGCCTACTGAGGTGGCATTTCCATAGTGCACAGGTGAGCACTGCCCATGCTGGGCCCCAGCTGGGACTGCTGGGCACACCAGGACAGTGTGGGAAGCAAACCTGATGGAAGAAGGCCCAAGGCTATTGGGTTAGAGTGGGCACTGAAGTTACCTGTCACGTCAACTGTGCCCAGATGACCTCCAGAAAGCAGCCAGCCAGGTCCCTGCAGACCAGAGTCTGGGTTGGCAGGGACAGCTGGGGACCCTGTCACGGCACCCAGAATCAAACCCTCACCTCGGCTACAGCTTCCCACAGCTCTGATCCATGGAGCCAAATTCTCATGAGCATCCTCCTCACAATTAGGACAAAGACATTTCAATGATTAAAGTCGCAAAAATGTAACAGAGAATATTAATCATTTGCTCAACAACCTGAGTCAGAAAATAAGTCCTAACATTTATGTTTTGAGTTCAGGTTTGGGCTTGTGGATTTACTTAGCCCTTCCCTCAGGCCCGCAACCCTTGAACAGTCCTGTTATTCCCAGCTCGGTTGAGGCGCCTGCAATAAGCCATCGATATCCCCCTCCTTCTACTTCCACTGTCTTCTTTTAATCGTACCAAATTCCTTTGGCACTTGTATCAGGGTAGTACGTAACTCCACAGGAATTTCATTGTCATGTAGCATTAATTTAATGTCCACTTATTATAAAGTGTTATGGAGAAATAATACACTATTCATGGATGAAAAGATTACATTAGAAACCTGACTGTATAATGAAGACGCCGTTTTGAAAGGTGCTGCCTATTGTTCCGCATCTTCTGCTTTGTAGAAGGAAAGTGCTGCTTGTTTTGACAAGCAACTGAGATTTCCGTTTACTGCTTTAACAGCAATGTTTTAACTGTCATTCTGTGAGGATAGAAATGTTCTGTAGTTCAAAACACACTTTTCAAGGATTGATTTGGACATACCTACTTGCCTGTTTATATATATTTTTAAATGTCAAATTAGCTTGGAAGTCTAATTTTCTTGTCCTGGTTGATGAAGGATTTCAGGGCACAGGACTTGGTGGCACTTCAGGCCAGACCTGTTATATTACTTACAGGCAATTTGCAGCTCTCAGCTTTATTTTACTTTGAAAGACAAAACCCATCTACTGAGGACAGAAGCTCCCACCATCACTTTGTAAAAAACATTTTAATCTACTTAGTCAGAACAGATAACTGTGAGAACGTATTGTTGTACTACAGGCTGATTATCTACTGATAGAGCACTGCAGTTAAACTGAGATGCTCATTTCCGAAATAGCACATGTGGCTCTCGGAGCACATCCCTGGCTCACCAGGCAGATGCAGGATGGCAGAAGGAGAGCCCTGCCACCATCCACCTTGCCACCACCCACCCAGACCACAACCAGTACCATCAGCTCTTCCTCCCTGGCAGAGATGAAAACGCCCCTTGGATAGACATCTACCTGGGAGGACTGTACAAACTGCTATGGACCATCTCTCCTGACCTGGATTCATGGATCAGGGTTTATTTGGTTTCCTGGCTGATACTAATTTTAACATCTCATCTGTGCTCCATCTGCACTGGCACAAGGAAAGTAGACACTGGTACTTCTACAATGATAAGCACCTATACAAAAAATTATTAAAAGGTGCTAATGACTTTGGCAGCCAGTTTGAAAAATGACAGGATGACCAGTGGCTGACGTTAAGCAGAACCAAATAGGACAACAGAGTCCAGAACAGCACAGGACTTGGCATTTAATCCAAGTGTGATCCTTACACATTGCCACAATAAACACAATTACTAAAAACAACAGGAACTTAAAAATAACCAAGTCCACCAGCAACATCTAAATAAATCCAATCGAAGGAGATCTGAAGTTTCTGGAATGATGCTCCTTCTTACCATGTTTTACTGTTTTCATTTGCAATGTTGCCAACAACATAAATTTCACAACAAGAAGCGGGAAGTTACAATTCTGCTAGTTAGAAAACTTTCATTTCTGATGCTATGAGATTTAACTGAGACATGAGAAAGACCTCTCAGTGACTGGCATTTCAGGATGCCCCGGCACAATGAAAATCAATCCCACAGCAAACTCACCACACTGCTTCCAATGTCCCCTTCTGTGCCTATCAACACCCTGGTTTAGTCTCATAGCTATGGAACAGAAATGAAAAAGTATAGAAGCAGGAATTCGAGTATTTTCAATTTGTATCTAAACCTCCTGGTATGCACAGAGGAGGGAAGGCTGTGGGCATCACCCGTCAGGACACAGCAGTATCTGGGTAACCTCCCACGTGTCTGTCCACTTAGTTTCAGTGGCACTTTGGCCATTTTCCTTGCCCAAAAAGAAGAATAATTTTCCTCTTGTTCCAAATATCATTGTTTCACACATAATATTATGGTGTTTTAACTTAATGAAGTCAATGGTGTGTATAATTAAAATTACCCAATGAAAGAGAAATCAAAAAACACTTTCCTCACAAGTTTGAAGCAGTTACAGGTTATTAATTAAAAAGTAACCAGAGGAAAATAAAAATAATTTGTATTATGCTTAGATAAAACTCTCTGAAAATGAAGGGTTGAAGCGTAACTAAGCAGATCCAGGCAAGGCAATTTAACTGGCAGGTAGCCCTTTCCAGAAGAGTTTTCGGACAATAAAAGGAAGTGTTGGAAATGAGGTGCTTGCAACTTCCCTGACACAGAGACAGTGACAAAGAGCATATGTCTGCTTAGCGTCCATGAAAGCTCTGTAAATACTGATGGTAAATAGACAGTTGTCTGAACAATTAAATCAGGGAAAATCATTACTGAACCCGCTGCCAAAGTTTATGCAGAATGAGACAGACATGACGCCCTCATCTCCCAAGCATTTTGCCAGGTGGATGCAGTTCCCCTGCACCACAGCCGCAGTGGAAGCAGAACAAGGAGCCCGGAGAGCTGCTGGTCCTGCCCATGGCATGAGGACACCCTGTGCCCTGGAGGCTGTCTGCATGCTGCCAAGATGTCTCCTCGTGCTGGTACCCCCCAGCTCTCCTCTGAATCAGGCACTTGACCATGGAGATAAATTCTTCCCCAGATCCCTGCCAGCATCACTGCAAGGTCTGCCACCGGCACGGCAGTCCCTGCCCACCAGTTACACCCCCTGTTCGCCCGGCCTGGGCAAAGCCTGGTCCCACAGGAGGCAGCGCCATCAGGCAGGCTTTCTGGCTCACACAGCAGCAGGGCTCGGAAAGAGCGGATCGACTGACAGCTTCAGATGCTCACTGACAACTTACACTGGCGTATGGCAACAATCCACCAGCACAAAACTGATATTGCAAGTTATCAAGCCTATTTAAAGATGAGTGGCAGCAAGGAGAGCTCAGAGCAGAAGGGATGAGGTAAGGGAAAGTTCAACAATGAGAGAGAAAACACAAGACGGGGAAACTGAAAATGAAAATAAGAACCTATCCCAATCTGCTGTTTCCTCTGTTATGACTGATACCTCTTCCCTCTAAAAATGCAGCAGGCTGCCAGAGCCTTAAGACTCGTAACTTACTTGGTCTGACGAAATTGAGGGAGATGCCGTATAAGTCGCCAGCCACAAGGGTATGCATACGAGCTGCTGAGCATATGGATCCAACGTGCTCTGCTTCCCGGCCCATCCCAGCTACACGAGATTGTCTCAGTGATGAACAAGGACCCGTGTTTTGTATTGAGACAATAATCACTTGAATCCTCCAGGATAACATGAGAATGTTAATTATCACTCAAAATCAAAAAATTAGCAAGGTGCTCCATTGCTGAAGGAAACATTTATTTTGTATTTTAACTAAACACGCTGGGTGCATTTATTATTTGATTTGAATGTCATATGATCTTGATGGTATGGGACAAGATGTCAATTTGAGAATAAGCACCAAGGACTTAAAAATTTTACTGTTGTGTTCCTCCAAAGCTGATTATTTCTATATCCAGGAAAAATGTTACTCATGATAATATTACTTCTCTTGAATATGCCAAGAGCTGCTGCACAAGAGCTGTTATTTACTGAAAGCAGGTCATGAAGGTGTTCCACTTTGGAATACAACAACATTCTGTGTAAATGAAAACAAAAACTGTTGGGTTTTTAACAGGTGAATTTCAAAATCTAATGCATTCCGCATCTGACTGCTGTGCTTTCACCCTACCATGGTGCAGAAATCTCAATACCTCATTTAAAGGGAGATTTGGAGAAGACTGGAATCTGTGACCATCGCTGTGATCGATGTCCAGCTATCTCTCGCTCTGAACATGGGTGTCTCTGCCTGCATCACATTACATCATGTTTCAGAGAGGCAAAGAAATGGTTTAACCATCCCATGAAGGTGAACCTCAGACCTGTTCACTTAATATCAGGATAAAGCCTCAAACTTTCTGTTATGCATCTATACAACACTTTTTTTCCATTAAGTGAAAATCTAGTCTCTGAAACAATATGCAAGATACAGTTGTCTGGCATCAACTGATAACATCTAGGGCTACTGATCCCTACAGCATTTAAGTATGAGCCAGCACAAAGAGCATAGAAAAGAAATAGTGAGACTACTGCTTACAGCCTCTGCCCCCAAGCAACAAACACCGGCAACAATTTGCTTCTGCTTCCTACATTTTTAATATGGAGTGCTGTGCTAAGCTTTTTTTTGGGGTGGTGGTAGAGGACATACAGATGGCGGGGAACGTAGGATTGCAGGGAGGGGATGGAGAGTTGCAGGGAACTTGCGGGGAGACATGCTCTTGGTAGATTCACATGCGCAGAAAGCTCTACCAGAGGGAAGGAGGTACTTTTTGGCTGGTGCTGTTGTAAATGGATGAGGCAGTTTTACCCAGATTTAAAGACCCACCTATAATCTTCAGGGATCCTTTTCCACTTGGCTTTTGCTACCACTGACTGAATCCCATCGGAGCAGAAGAGAACTGGAGAAGCAGCAAAGCCAACGCAGTGACTCTGGCCAGGAGCCACAGAGAGAGTGGATTTCTGGTTCACCTTTCCATTTTCTTCTGTTGTCACAGGACTACATTATACACGCCTTTTGCTCCACCAGTTGTACCTTGGCAACACAGAACTCACACTCTTTTTAAAGGTCAGTCTTTAATCACACAGCTGTACAGCCGTTAACTGTAATGGTGCACAGGAGGTCCACAGTGTTCTCCAATGCAAGTAAATAGCAGCCAAAACTAAATATTTCAGAGTTCCAGATAAATTACCTTCTTCCATACCCAATGGGCTATAGTCCAGTAAAGTCTGTTTCAACCTGAATTTAATGCAAACCTCTATACTGGCTTTTTCGGCACATCTTTAAAGCACTCAGGTACTTGCCAGAGAAGACTGCCTGCATGCATTCCCTATATGATAATTTCCAAGGCCAAGAGTATGGATCACTCCATAAATGTATTTTTCAGTGCTACAAGGCAAGATTCTGATCTCAGACACAGCGGTGTAAATCTATTATAATTTCATGATCTAGCCTTTAGCATTTTTAATTTCTAAGAATGCCACTGGGGTATATTTACTTCCTATTTTCCACAGCCTGTTAGGTGAGAATGATAGTCATGTTGTCCAAAGCACACTCTAATCTTATGTGCATCTATTAGTGGCTTAAGAAAAATAATCAGACTGTCCAATCAGCCTAACAGATAATGCACAAGCCATCATTTACATGTTATCCCTTTCTGCAACACTGTGATTTCCGCTTGGCCCTGGGGTAATACACTATCGGTGCTAGCAATTTTCCTTGTAAATTAATCAGAACCACCTAGCAAATAATTACAAACTTCTCTTCCAAATCTATTATCTTCAAGTTTAAATGTGGGCAGATGGTAGGCCTTAGGGCATGTTTTATTCCAGGTATGGAATTAATTGATGATTTCTCACATTATAAACAGAGAACTTCAAATTATTGTTGAACCTCTATTTTTTTTCTCTCTCATTCTATTAATGTTCATGCTAGGTAAATGTCTGGCAGCAATGAAACGTGCATTTTAAATACTTGGCCAATTTCGTTTCAGGTACGAGAATCACAAGCTTCCTTCTCACTACCACACTGATATTCAAAGCTTCTCTGTAATACTCATCCTCTGATGGGTAAGAACTAATTTATTCCTCAGGCTGCCTGCCCTTGAGTGGAGTTGGACACTTTTATAAATAGGACTATGACATGCACAGTAGTTTCAGAATATAAATAGTCTAAGTATAAAACATTTGGGTTTGAAAATCAATTTTTCCTTCAAATTGATACCCTAGAGCTGAAAACTGATTACTCATTAATTAATTAAGCTTTCAATGAGCACAGGATCTTTGGAAACGCAGACAAGGGGGAAGGGAGCTCCTGGAATACCGGGTCCAACACAGACATGGAATATACAACCTTCATGATTCAGAAGGCCTTTTCTCATTAAGCTAATGAACTGAGATACCATCACTCTTAAAAACGGTACGTAAAGACAGGTTCATGCAAAAGGCTTCCCTTGCCTGATCAACGGGTTCTGAATCTCAGGCTTAGACACCCAGGGACCCGGGAAATCTCAGTTCAATTTGAACACCCACCTATTATGGAGTTATACAAGAACCAAGGTTTGCCTTGAAGGCAAAAGAGGCGTACAGAGATGTACTGCATCATTTAAAGCCATCAGATCAACGAAACCGGCTTTGTAATTAAGAATGTATTTCATGCTCAATACTTTTTCCTCACAATAAAACGGGGATATACCAAAATTAAAATCACTGTCTATTGCCCAGATGTTCAGCATCAGTGCTAAGGTCAGTATAGAGATATCTAGAGTTTCTTAAAGTAAACGGGAGCTGATCAAACGCAGCCAGGGTCCAGTACGGACACGTTAATACTTTCTTTTTAAACATTATTATTTGTCTTATTCTATGCAGAGATGGAATTCCTTCTGTAGGAAATAAATAAATACCTCTTTATAAATCAAGCCATACAACAAAGCACTTGAAGTTTAATTCATTGCTTCCTTCCTTTATTATTTTTCTTTATGACTTCCTCATTTGGAACTTCTCCTATTCCATCACTCACACAAGTTAAAACAAGCTTATGCAATCGTACATCACATTTCTCTCTCTTTCCTGGAAGGAGAGGGAGAAAATCAGCTGAAAACAATTGAAACCATCGGAGAGATTTTCCCAGTTGTGACAAGTGACAATTGTGTAGCCAGCACAGTGTCCCTCTCACTGTCATCTCCCCAGGACAGCCTATCAGACTGCACATGGAAATCCTAAATTTGTACGACAGAGAAGGAAAACCCCAGAAAAATAGCTATTAAAAACTTTTGTTCTTAGACATTCTCAAGAACTATGTAGGTATTAATATAAAGCCTGGGTAACAGAAGTGGTATGAGCAGAAAGCTTTGTTCTTGCTTTTCACTTGAGGAATGCCTCTTCTTTGTCAGCAATTCATGATCAGCAAAATGAAATCAGAACAACTAACTGGGTAAGATGAAAAGATAAACAGCTTTTAATAATGTATAAAGTTGATCACAGTGCATTCCCAAGACTGAGACCCAATGCCAGCATCTAGTAAACAAGCCATTATGATTGCTTTAACAGATGATGCCTGATGCACAAGGAATGTGATTAATTTTAAACAAGTAACTTCACTGGCCAAGGTTCCCAGAAGCAATGAATTACCTTGAACACCCAACCTTTTCCTCACCCCTGTCTACAACTCGAGATACTTTAAGGGAAGCCTTGCTTCAGAATATGAAGCTTAACTTGAAGTATCTTGAGTTGTAGGTGGGAAGAAGTGGGTGTTTGGCATTCAAAATTGTTACTGGTAGCCAAAATGACAAGCCTTGTTTGGAAACAGCAGGCACTCACTGAGTCCAGTGGAAGGCTATTACACAAGTACATGTTATGCTGCACAAACCAAGAGCCCTAAGTTTAACAACCAGAACAGATCAACCATTACAGCGAGACTGGTGATGGATTCAGAGATGGGAAACATGGTCTCAGATAACCTGACTATGTATCCTAAGGGGCTGGGGAAGGATGTAGAAAGAGCTGGAATTTTAAGAGGTAGGCAAGCAAGAAGATCAGGGTTTCCACAAACCAAATTCAACTTCCTTGGACAGGAAAATTTTGATTTTGTTTATTTAAGTAAGAAAGCTTCTATTTTCTCCCTTGGCCTCTTCACTGATGAGAAATGTTTAGGTAATAGTTGGAAAGGAAAAGAGAGATGTGGTATAACCAGAAACCACAAACTGCATTCTCACAGTAAGCTATTAAGCTCTTTGAAGAGAAACAAGAATATTTAATAATACTTTTTTAAATAAAAGAGGAGGATGGATGCAACTTAATTCCATAATTAAAGGGTTAATTATCTGCATGATAAAAATAAGTTTTATGTTTTACTGTGCACACCCAATCTCTACAGTCTGGTCATAAATAAAAGGGCTGGTGATAAGGCAAGCTGCAGGCAGGAGAGCAACTCACCATCTTTAATGGGCAGTTATATGACACGCTGCTAGTACATTGGCAGTAAATCAGCAGAAACATCTTTTATAGAGTTCTAGTTTTTATGATGTCATTAACTTTCCTCCTTATACTTAAGGGATAATGAAATAAAGTCATGAGGAGGGATCAAAGGATGAGCCCGAACTGCGTAGTTTAAAACAGCCACAGGGGAATCAATTTTGCCCACACTTTCTTGCAGACATTTTGATGGCAGAGAGGAGCAGAGTGGAGGAGGCAGGACAGACCACAAAACTTTTGGCAAACCCTGAATAGCACACATATTAATGAGTTGTTTTACGAGAAGGGTTCTTTAAGCAATATTGCTGTGGCTTCAAAACACTGCAATTTAGCAATAATTTAAACACACGAAGTGGTGGGATCAACACCACGTTCAAAGAAACGGCAAGGCAGGCTGCAGCATTAGCACACCCGTATTGGAAAGGTGCCAGGTACAACCATGTCGTCTTACCCTCCTGTGTAATTAGAAACACCAAGCAGGACAGCGATCGATAGGGTAATATATGGTGTACAATAACCAGTGGACACCATTAAACTAAGCCAGTAACACCAGGAAGTTACGACAGTTATGAACATTTAGGTCAAGCCAGGCATCAATCTAACACAAATGGAAGAAAATGTTGCCAACAGATCTGTATCTAATGAAAAAAAATTAAACTAACCCCCCCCCAGCCTACCAGCGGTCACTGTGATCAAAATTATTCCCACAGTGCACCCATCAGACAAGCCACACAGAGCAGGATAGAGCCTCCTGGGTTTGCTGATGTCCAGAAACAGCTTTCAGAGGCATCCTCAAGCGGGACTGGCTCTTGACTCCCTTTTGACAGTACACCATATACGAAAAATAAATAAAACCACTTGGGGGTGGTAGCCAGAACACACTTTATACAACACCTACAACAGGTCTATGTGCAGTAGATGTCAACATGTTGTAGCTGTCATTTATAACTCACAATGCTGTTCAAAAGTCACAGCCTAGTTTGCATAGAAAACCAAGAAACACTCTTGTATTTTCCAAGTTCTACAAAAAGAGCTTTTCTTCCATCCCAAGGAATGGCATCGTAATTAAGGCACAAGGGTAACGTTTTTTCCAGTATCACAGAGCATTTGTCTCACATATTAGCTTAGACTTGAAGAGGAAATGCCTTTTGTTCAACACCTCACGACTCTTTACAGTTGTAGACCTCAGACATGACCAAAAGCCTGCTTGGCCTCCATCGAACAACGAGTGGATGCCTTAAGACAACAAGGCACAAGAGCTTCCCAAGTTCAGTGAGTGTTCACTCTATTTGTTCACCTGAGTGATTTGTTCAGCTTCACAAAATCTGTTTCCAAGATAACATCTGCTAGATTTGGTCCAAACAAGACCCCATACTAAGTCTAGGTTAAAATGACTGCTATCAGCTTAATGAGGGCAAATAAAATTTTTAAGATTCCATTATTACTTAGGAATTGAGTTTCTCAATTCCATAAAATGACATCATGTAGAAACTGGTAGAAGAAACAACGTTTTGACTTTTTGATCATTCCTGACCATTTATTGCACTCCCACCTCCCCATTAAAGAGGAAATTTGTGTCTTCCCACTGAAGGAAGATATTCCATATTGGCTTTTTCTTAACACACAAATTATATGCAACCCGGGTCCCCGGGTCTCCTCCTCCTTGTGGCCCAATGTTTCCTTTCACTTGCTTTGCATAATTCTGTTTAGAGGGTTTTGCCATGGAAATGAAGATGGAGAAGTTAATTAGCCCATCTTAGGGACTTGCACGAGCACATGGGAAGCTCTAGGTCAGCGCATCTGTCTGCAAACACAGTGCTCAATTAGCCTGGAGAACGTTTATCAACAAGTGCTGCTACATTTTCCACAAGCAACCTTTCAGCAAAAACACCAGCCATGCTGTATAGCAAGGATCAGACGTATCAGTTACGGTTCTGGAGGCCCCTCTGTCCGAGCATCACACGGCTTGCAGCAAAGTAGCGACTCCACTCACCTTCCCATTCAAATTGAAACTGTCTTTTGTCTAATACATGCACACAGCAGCACGATGGAAGAGTAACCCATCCCGTCTGACATGGAATAATAATGGCCACCTCAAGGTGCCTGTCGATCTCCTACCTGAGGATCTCTCTTGCACTCCCCACCCTCCTCACAACCGCAGCTGTGTTGGAAGCTCAACCCTGACAAGGCAGTACTGAAGATGGAGGGAAGTTCTACTGGTGTATTAAAAAGAAGGGAGGGGAGAGAACGGAGGAGCTAATTGCATGCATTGCAACTCTTCCTAAAAATAAGAAACTGAGTTATCACAGGGTTTCTTATAGACCTTTATGCATTCAAACTTCTCTAAATGAGGGACTACACTATGCGTGTGCATCACCATATAGATGACTGTATACCATTACCTAAAATTGAACTGAGCCTGTTGAACCTACCCTGCACTCCAATTTGTCACAGAAACAGTTTCCCTGGCCCATTCACATAATGAATGTAGATATGAAGTTAATGCCAAGGAAGATAAACACCCTCAGGGTTATTTAAGCTTACCCTTCTCTGTCATTCCCTGTGTTATTTCTTCTCTATAGGAGTTTAAAAACAAAGCAGAAGGGGAAACAGGGTAGAAGCACATCATCCAGATCCACTGCCAGCATTTACAGTGGCCTTGCTAGCTGAAAAATATTTTATTGTTACCTATTTCAAAATCCATCAGGATCAATCTTAAAATTTGGTTTGTTTTCAGAGGAGATACTGAAGGACATACTGCAGAGAGATTTTTTGTCAGGCTAATGTCTTTTCTATTTCTACAGAAAACTTATCAAATTCTTCGTATTATTTGTATATTATATAGACATAATATACATAAAATACATCACATTAATCCAGCAAAAGTATGAAACACCAGGTTCCACAAAGCAACAAGTCACATTTCGGAGGCTCAGTGCTTTATTAGGGCACTCTGGATGAAGTCCTGTCCAGCTGAAAGGATAGGCTTAACTCCCATTAATACCAGTCAGGTGAGAATTTAACTCTTTTTAATTGTCCCTTTGAGCTTGAACATAGCCAGACAGGCAAGAAGATAAAGTAAACCACCTTCTGTGTCAGGACTCCAGCAGTCCTGGAGAGGAATGGCTGTTCAGCCAGCCTTTCCAGCTGCTGCTGAAATCCATGATTATATCCAGCCAAGAAATGTTGCCTATGCTGCAAAATTTTGCAAGATTCTTCGTCACCTAAAGAGCTACCAGAGCCCACGTGCTGGATCAAGCCTGTACTTGGGAGATACCAGCAGGACCAAGGTGCTTCGAAATGCAAGGCTGGTAAGCTGGGAGGTCAAAAGCAGCATTAGAGAATTAGGTGTCCAATTCCCACTGAGAACTAGTGGTAATTAGTATCTACAATAACACAAAGGCCCATGCAATTAGTATGCAAAGATGCCTGTGCAGAAGGCAGGCTGACAGAGATTTAATTTTTAGGGTTTCCACAGAGATTTTATTTGTGACCTAACACTTGGTTTTACCTTCAATATTCCACTATATCCCACCCACCCATTCCCCTTAAAGCACAAGCCAGCCAGATTGCAAAGCAGGGCTTATCTACAGAGAGCGTTTCCCTGCTATCGAGCAATGTCCCTCAATTTAAATTGCAATGGTTTCTTCTTTGAAGGATTGCTAAGTGGCAAGAACAAAACCTATGACTGTCAGGCTCTAAGCATCACAATTTCTTATGGCTTTACAGCAGAACATTAAGACAGGATGAAGAATTAGCTGTGTCAAAGAGAAAATTTGCTACTGTCAAATTTGTTTAGTTATTCAGAGTTACAAATATGATTTGCTGCTACCAAAAAATCAACTAGGCTGCATTAGAAGTGTAATATGATACCCAGCTATAAATCTCTTTAATAAAGGTGTGGTGGAAATGATGTTATCCATATATAAAGATTAATCTCTATTTAAATACATATAAATTCAGGAAGGGGAACAGTGTTGAAGCTGAGAGGCTTCTTCTAATGCACGAAGTTGCTTTGTTGCTCCTGGTAAATGTAAATTCTTTTTGCTGCCCGTTTGGTTGTACTTTACATTTAACCACACAGTTTTATTTATTATTCTCAGTCTGAACTTTCACGGCATCCCTTTCATCAGTTAAATTCCCCCTTTTGAAACAAACATCTATTTGAACAAAAACAGTCTTTAAAAAAAAAAAAAAAAAGAATCAAAGCATTTTTAGTGAAATGAAGTTTTCTGGACTGAATTACCCAGCCTACACCATAGCATGCTCAGCCACTGGAAATTATTTAGAAACAACCGAAGGATAGGGCCAAAGGCCCAGGGCCTTTATCTGGGCCAGATGATTGATGTGCTGTGGGCCCCGCTGTGGCTAACAGTGATTTTTATCTGTTGCTAGCAGCAACAGTCCGGGGCGCAGCGTGAGGCCAGCAGCCGGCCGCGGCGCTGCGGCAGGCCCGCACACAGGGACAGACAAATAGTCTTTTCAGCCGGACAGGTCTCGTGGGGGGCTTTGACATAAAGGGCCCTTTGGAAAGGCTGGAATTGTCAGCCCTTTGATGGCTGCATGCTGGGCCATTAGCTTCTGTTACTAATTTGCGGTGCATGTGAGAGGGCAGATCCACGGGAACACCTGCGAGCGGCGCGGGTGCATTGTGGGACGGGGTCTGTAGGGAGAGACAGGGAATAAAGGACGAGGCATAACCCTTCTATCTAAAGGGCAGATGACACAGGCTATTATCGTTTCCAGCCATCAAAAGTACGGCTCTGAAGTAACATCAAGCCGTCTAATTCAAACCTGGAAAAGCAAAGAAACTGGGGAAATTCAGAGTTAATAAGGGGCCATCTGTAACACAACGTGCCGGGCTTCTGCAGGAACTTTTTGGAAGAGGTGACCTGACACGTTGGTACAGCCAAGAGGAACAGGCGGGATTCAAGGATAAACCATCACCTGTCCTTGTACCAATTGCAAAATTCCCCATCTCCTCCAGCCCCTGTGTGCAAAATATAAAAATATAACCAGGGGAAAATAATATTGAAGATGAAGATGGTCATGGCAGATACCACCCCTGGACAGAAATGGAAGAAATGTCATTTTTAACTGCTCAAGTAATTTCTTAAACCCACAGGTTCCTGCATTCTGAACAATACTACATTTTTCCACCAGCATATCCCATAGTCCATCAAAGCCTTGACACAACCAGGCTTGTCAGTGCACCCTGAAGGTCTCCTTGCCCCACATGAGTTAACCAAGGCACAGCAAACAGCGTGCCCAAGATCGCAGAGCCAGATTATAGGAGTGCTGGGAATACAACACAGACCTTCTGTCTCCTCCTCCTGCGCTTTGAACACAGAACCACGCTTCCTTTGTTGGTTAGCATTCAGGATGCTGAAATTATAAGCATTCAAGGCTGCAACTTTAAAGATTAATATAAAAGCAATTTCTGTATTACATTTGTGCAAGCAACCAGAAAAATATATATTGTAAAATAATCTGCAAGTCATACTACTGTAGGCCACTTCAGTGACTAATGAACACGTTAACTTTCAGGCTGTTTCACCAGAAAGCAATTTTTCCAATCAAGTAATAAGGTCTACTTGAATAACGGGATCATTTACAACTTTCACGGCACCACGGTGTCACAAAAATAACACCCCAACAAAATTAAACAGGCGTCAGAGACCACCACAATATCCAAACAAATCTGACCCCAACTCCAGCGAGAAGGAAGAAAGCCCACTGGGACAGACACAACGAGTCTGCACCAATGCCAAAGGCAAACTTATATCAAACAAAATTTCTGTAAAACTAGGTCCGCACAGTCAGTATTCATGCTACGGCAGTGCTCACAGGCAGGAGCCGGAATTGGGGCCCCACCACATCAAGCCACTGGTTTTCAGCCCTGGGACATGAGACCTCCAGCTTTGCCGAGTACTTCTTAAATGAGCTGTAAAAAGGTAGCTAAGAAAAGCAAGGCTGTGGTCAAGAGACTGCCTTGAATTCCAAATATTGGGCTCTGCAACTTTAGTAGCATTTCTCTTACAGTGTTTGCAAATTGGAAGAGGTTGAAAACCACCAGCAAGACTGTAAGTGAGGTCTAAGAGAATCCTAGGAGGCTTGGGTTAAAGGGCAGCATACTTTGAGCAAACTGAAACCCCCAAAAATATTAGAAGCACATTTCAAGTCTGAAATCAGAAAATGCCAACAGTAAGGCACCATGAAGTCCCAAATCTGTTCCTCACAATGCAACTTTGAGTCCTTCCTACCTGTGCTTCCAGCTTCACAGCAATTGAGCATATTTAAATGACTGAAAACTTCAACACATGAGATCTTGATCAAGCCATTGTAAGCTTATTTTCAATGACATGTTTACCTTAGGTCTCACAACCACTGATAAAAATTCATTTCTTATAAAGCAAATTCTGACAAAATCAATCAACTTGAGAAAGTATTGATGGATGAAAACCACCATGCTCAGTGAAGCCCCAAGCCCCAGCCACCCTGTGGTCCTGCTTGAACAGCAGAGACCCACTCCTTCTATATACTGGACTTTCTTGGGATTCCTGCAACTTCCTACAAAAGTAGGGCTGGACTGCCCATTGAAACTGGCTGTCATGGACCGAGATGAAAAAAATCCTGTTGTTCTCCCACTCATTGTCCAAGGCCAGTGAGGTAAAGAGCTACCTGAACAGAATATGCACAAGGATGTTTGCTCAAGGCAAAGACAGATCAGCGATAAGGTTTTGATGAGATCAGGTGTAAAACATCCCTGAGGTGAAGCAGAAACTAGTTCTACTGAGGATCTTTCTTTCACACTCCATTCCTCAAGTAAAACAAAGCAAAAAAATCCAAAGCCCCCTTCCCTGTCCCCCAAAAACTCTAGATAAAATCAGCCAGTCCCAACCGTACTGTTGAGACGTGGAACCATTTGCACACCTCAGAGGTTATGATCCATCCCCATCGGCCCCACACCCAGGTGCTGGCTGGCAGCCCCTGCAGCAGCTTTGTTTCTGGATATTTCAACATTACTCAATCCTTTCACACAGTCATCTTCTATTCACTTTCCCTGGCTGTCCAGTACAGCAATGAAGAAAGTTAATGTGAAACTGCAAACTGCCCTTCTTATTCTTCTTTCTGAGGACCTGCCCTCCTCTTTGATCTTCCCGGTGAGCCTGTTTTGATTGCTGACCCAACCACCTGAACACAAACTTTAAAGCACAAGTAGCTGATGCACCGTGTGTCAGAGCACTTCGGGCCAACACGATGCGTAGTGGACACTTAAGTTAAGAACATGCCCAACTCCTCCTTCCTAAATACAAGATTAATCTGAAGTTCATTTGCATTGCTCTTCATGCACGTTGGAACATGTACACTCCATTTAAAGCATAATGCCTAAACCAACTTCTACTACTTTTCTCATCCAATGCTGCAGTATTATTGGAAGGTTTTGAGGAACTGATTTCATTTATATTTGCAAGACTATTGAAATTTTAGCATTCAGTTTCAAAAGGCTACTACCACATCAGTCCTGTCAACTCAACAGCTCAGTGGCCATCATTCAACCAACAAATTCAAGAGAAAGACTTTCCAAAATCCCTGGGTTGGTTTGCTGTTCCTCCCTTCCCCCAAGATACTTTACAATCCACTGAGTTTATGGATTAAGCAGAGCCTGTCAGGCTCCACTGCCCACAATCCTTGTGCTCTCTGCACCAACCACAGTGAAGCCCATCAACAACGCCAAGACTAATTGTCAGCTTGTGCTAACATCCCTCTGACAAAACCACTCACTTGGAGTCGATCATTGGCCACTATATAAATAAACACTGCTGCAGAATCAAATTTTTTTGGTTTTGATAGTGAAGGCCTTGGATTTTATTTCCTATATCAATGCCTATTTTTTGTTTTCATATATGTATCAAAACCCCATCTTACTGCAGCAACATGAGAGGTTTCTGTGTTCATCTTGTTTACTGTCAACTAAGGGTGTTTCTATATGGTGCCCCTCATTTTGTAGACCTAGCTCAGCTCCCCCAGCCCTCTGCCCAGCTCCCTGGTCCCTGTTCCAGTGTCTGATGAGGGAAATAACATGGGGAATTTTTATAAAGAAACAGGAAGAAGATGGGACGGAGAGAGGGAGGAAGAAAGGAAGGATCCTTCCTCTAGTAACTATTGTAATTTCCTGGAATTATTAACCAATTCTTACCCTACTTTCTCATGTGGCACCAGATAGTGTCTTTGTGGAAACAGCTCCTTTAATTCTCTCCTTTCCAATGCTCTTAATAGGATACATAAATAGGATTCATGTAATAAAGCTGATTCTGGCATGCCTGAAAAAGTTCTAGTTTAAGAAAAATATTTGAAGAATGATGTACTGTGAGAAATAGCATTGTTTGTTTGTTCTGACATGCAAATATGCAAATAAGGACACAGTATGTTTTAAAAAATAATAAAAGTCTTAAATAGCCATCCAAAAATAATGCAGCCAAGCTCAAGAAAAAGATGTAGATATGAAAGTCATAATTATCTAGGAAGAGGACTGATCTAAAGAGATTGGTTGGAAACAGAAAGAAAACATGGAAAGTGCTAAACACAAAATTGCATCATTTGGTTTTAAAGTGGGCCAGGTGGCTTCCTTGGCACTTTGGCTGCAGAGAACATTTCAGACTCTCAGCACATTCAGAAGGCAGAGAATCCGCCTGCCCCAAGCACAGCCTACCGGGTTCTTGCAGGTTCAGAGATCGCACTCACTATCCAGTAAAAGCAGCTGTGCCTTCCCCAACAATGGCTGGATTTAGATACCATTGCAGAAATCTTCATATCACCACACCTCTTTGAAAATCTGGGCAATAACTAATGTTATTGCAGGTTAATCTAAATTAGGTATCTGATACTCTAGTTCTTCTAGTCATCATACAACTTTGAGGTGAGTGAGACTCTTCTGAGTCAGCACATGTGGCTGTTTGGACTGAGCAGTGATGAGTACCTTGAGAGTGTCACCAGGACACCAGATACCTGAACACAAGGAAGATACCATCAGGCAGCTGGTTCTGCAGCAGCTGATGACTCCTAGTTCTGTCTCATGTCAGCGCTACGTTGCTTTGCCCTTGTTGGAGCATAAGCTGAACTCAAATCACACCTCTTGGAGCACACTCTGGGTCACAGGCTTTCCTAGACCAGCAGATATTTTTTGGATATGGTGAGTCCCTGTGGCTTCCAAGTGGTTTGGACAGGAAAAGTCACTGAACTGATATTATCCAAGAAAAAGGGCTGGGAACAAGAGGAAGAAAGGGAAAGGAAAAAAAAAAGTTGTTCAGTTTGTGGGTTGTGTTCTATAAATTAAGTATTTTTTTCTAGTTCCTTGAGGTGCTCTCCATCCCACATCTTCCAAACAGGCATGTTACACCTCAGGAATGATCTTCATAAGGTCTGACATTCTAGAAAGGACAGCAGTTTAGCCACCTCTGCACAACAATTAGTAGAAACCTTACATTTATTACGCTATACATCAAAGATGTGGTCTTGCCTTGGATAAGATTTCACAGGAAATCTTAAAAGGGATGTGTTAAATACATTTCTCAAGAAAAACAGCATTAAAACAACAAAACCTGCAAAAAAATAAAACAGAAGAAACCAACCACACATACACACAAGCTTCCAGACATTTAATTACAAAATATATGCGTATGACAGACATCAACAAGCCTACAGGAAGATTCCTCCTTCAGTATTCAATGCAGCCTCAATAAATATTTCAAGGTTTCAAATGGATGCTTTGCAATAGCACAGTTTCCATTTGCACAAGTGCCAGGAGGAAGAACTCAACACAGGCTTAAAGCTAAACCAGAGTATTTTCCTGTAAAACTTTAATTGGGAAACTGACACTATATAATCTGTACATCATTGCCTCCGAGCTGTTGTTAAAAAATTAAAGCTGTATCAAAAGAACTGCTTTGTTAAATTAACACGTTATGCATACCAGACGTAATCTGCACCAGGAAAGGAAATAGCTTTGAGTCAAAAATGCACTGATTGTTATGGTTGTCATTGACAAAGGCTGAGCCAAGTCCTGTTAGCAGACAAAAGCACCTTACATGTCTCCTGTACAGACACATGTCCTTACAAACACACAGGCTTTATTTCAAAACCTGAACAAAACCAGTGGACAAGCAGGATTTCATTACAGCGATGGTTACAGCTACAAAACACACATCAGACACTGTGAATTCAGACTGAAGTTTTGAGGAGGTGTGGGCGCAGGGCTTGCTGTGCTGCCACAGCCCCATGACAGAACACACCCCTCCTTTCACCCCAAGGCCAGCAGCAAGGAAGAGGCTGGAGCCCCCAGTGCTGGCCTGACTGCCCTTATGGGGGCAAGGGCTCTGGACTGGCCATGGGAGGCTCTGCCTCATGGGTATAAGCCATCCCTGCCTCTTGCTCCAGCTCGGCAGCAGCTGCGGGACATTGGCCAGTGTCACAAGTGGCACCTGCAGTGTGGGGGGCCAGGCTGCAAGTTACACTGGGGAACAGGAGGAGCTGCGGGAGCTGGTTTGAGGACAGGAACAGTCAGACAGGGGCATGGGATAAGCAGCAGAGAGCTCCTTATACTCTAGGCACAAGACACAAAAATCAGGCAGACCTTCCTTTCAGCACTACCTTACCTATTTTAGTAAATACTCAGCAAAACACTCTCCATCTGTATGTCTCGATGTACAGCAGAGACAAGTATCACTACCCCATTTTAAGGTTCGAGACACTCAGGCACTGAGACTCAGAGCAACCGGCCCAAAGCCTCTTTGAAAGTAATAATTTAAAACCTCATTTGCTCAAGGTCTCTCTTTGAAGCTTGTTGGTTCCAATCCTGAGGTTTGCTGAGCAAAGCTAGGACAAGACCAGAGTGCCCTAAGTGGTCCCAGGGATACAACCACCTTCTCTGCTCTATCCTTTGCAAGCCCATGTCACAGCCACTATTGGCTTCAGGTTAGTCTAGGCTCAAATAGGCTTTGAAAAACAACTCATGACTTCGCATGCCCAAACTCTTGACAATGGGAGAGCCTCAAAGAGGATGAGGTTTCTAAAAATGAGAAGCAAGCTACCTCAGAAAAGACTGGTTCCTCTCATGTTTCAAGCTGTTCACCTCTGAATTTGAAGGGCCAAAGCAATTTTGGAAGATCTGAGCTCTAATGTTTCCTCAATAAGATTTTACTGTTTTAGAGCTTTGCACGTAACCATCTGTGAGCTTCATTCTGTGCACTGAGAGTCTAAGGCACTCCTGTGGTCTGCAGCGGTAGAGACGGGTTAACAGTTTTGAGGCTTTTAAGATAAGCAAAATTTCCCTTGACGTTGTAAACTCTTCAGGTGGTTAGAGACAACAGTTTCTGCTTTTTTGATGTCTTCTCAGAAAAGAGCTCACATAATTTTATCAGTCTCTGGGGTGACCATCAGATAACCAAGCTATTCCTGTCTGAACCACTCAATGCATCTCCACCTTCCTGTCACTGGCAATCCACAAGACGACCAGGGACTAGAGCTAACCACACGGCTCACAACTTAACTGATTAAGTGGGTGGGAACTGATGCCAGCTCAGCTCAAAGTGTCTTTCTCTGCTAACCAGAAGCTGGCCGCAAGCTGTAGAGGGGAATGACCACAGATAACACACTGATACCGAAACCGTTTGGTGAAGTCACAGCTTCCTGTTGGAGAGGTCTCACAATCTCTTAGAAATGAATCTTCAGCAGGAAACCGGCTGCAGTTAAACAGGCTGTCTGGGGCTGTCTTGTGGAATGTACTACTGACTTGTGTTTTCAAGGGACCATTTATTACTCTCTCCTGCCCTCTTCACCAGCTCTCTAGAAATGAATCAAATCAGGACTCTTCAGACTACATCAAGTCCTTAAGGGGGAGGGAAAGATGCTTAGAAGAAGTCTGTGACCACCCTCCACCCATTACAACTGGATGTCTGCCAGTTACACAGTGCTTAGTGACCTCGGGCATTTTCACTGTGATAGCCTAATCTTTATGCTTCAAGCTCTTTTTCTCTTAAGCCAGTGTGCTACTTGGCCTAGATGCTATTGAGCAGCTTTGGAAGAGCAACATGAATACAGTGGGGAAAATGTGTTCTGTGAACTGGAAGAGGAGGTTTGATCTAACTTTGATCATGAGCCTTACAATCATGCTTGTGTCAACACCTGCTTGTTATTTCGCTACAATGAATGCTTGCAGAGAAAAGCCTTTTTAACAAGTGATTTTGAGAATAAATTTTGAATCTTTGGTTCATTGCAAGCACCCCATTAAGTTTAACTTCTCAGCTGTTCATGCAGCTGCTACCCAGAACCTTGAAGGTCCTAGTCCTAAACTAGGGAAGTCAGTAAGAAATTATCCCCACTGACACCATTTGGTGTCCTTTACTAGGTGGCAGAAAGAAGGGCATGTGGCTTTAGCACTCAATGGGATGACACTTCTGGAGTTCTAGCAGTTGCCACAATGATCTGATGATGTACAGGAATCAGTTCACCAAGAATAATTTTGAAGAAAGCTAATATTAAACCATATTCATCAACTGAAGGTAGGTTGAAACCCCACAGACAACGGTTATGTTTTTACTTGATCAGCTCTAGCTATTTCTAGAGCACATGACACAAGGCAAAATAAAGCAGTTCACCACTGCAGTTGATGACAGTTTCATCAATCTCTTAAAATGTGTATATTTTACCCACCTCAAAGTAACAATTTTTTTCCATTGATAATTACCAACTTATCTGAGTATGATGTTGCATGAGTTAAAAGAACGCACTATACAGTCTATACCAACCTCCATCTACAACACCCTAATTGCTACAGTACGTCCAAGAATCCTCCTGTTTTGATTAACTGATTTCAAGGGTGGCATTAACTATCCCAACATCTAGTATGACCACATCCAGAACACCTGAGAACCACATACAACCCCAAAACTTCTTTTTGCTTACAGCTAGCAAAGTACCAGTCTAAAAAACTGAACAGACGTTTGTGAACACCTAGCACCTACACAGTCCCAACATGTTTCTCAAGGACTGCCAATGTCATGAGGCTTTCTGGAGAACACATGTGGTGACTTAATCAGACAGCAACACTCCTTAGGATACTACAGATCTAGGCTGTAAGTGTTCAGGCACATAAAGTCTCATCCGTCATATAGCACAGAGATGAAATGCAGACAGTAAAGGTATGAACCAGGCTACATTCCTGTACAAACCACTGCAGACGTGTCCACAATGATGTAACCATATGCCAATTTTCCAACATTCTGGTTACAAACCTCTGAATATTCACAACCAGTAACACAGTAATGCACCTGGAAAGAATATACAAATAAAGCAGTTGATTCTGTTAAAATCTAGATGTGCTAACATTTGAGTGTGTAATTCAGCAGCATCATGTAAGGACAACTAGTGCTTGCTGGATCTTTGTATTATTTTTTTGAGACATGCACTAATGCCATAATCTAAGGCAATTTTGAGCTCAAAACTGACCTCAAGGTTACAAGACTATGGCAGACTGTTCCCTTTCATTGGAAGTACATTGTACAGCCAGGATGTTAGCACACACATACACCGGATGGACCACCGGGCTAATTAAAAAGCAGCTTTGGTGGCTGTATCTGTTCCAAGTGCAGGCTAGTAAACCAAACTTTAAAAAGAGTAATGAAACCAAAGGTGCTACAGAAGCAGCCAATTCCCACAAAAGCCAAGCAGAGCTCAGAGCAACGAACAATTGTTTTACTCAACCTCAATGCCTTTGAGTTCCTGACCTGTGATGAGCTGAAAAATGAGAGAACAGCTACAATCACTTGAAAACTAGCTGTAACACTGCATATTCTGAGCTGGAGGTTAAAAATCTCTCCATGAAATGAGTCACATTGATCAATGGGTTTTAAAACAAGACTTCAATGATCACCTTTTGGGTATGGCAATGGCTGAATTTCAAAATTACACCACTGCCTCCCTAAAGCCATTTACTAAAACAAAGAACTGAGGAAAAGGCAGAGGGTGCCTGGCCTTCCCAGTTGCCAAATGGTATTGCAAAGGTCTCCTATTCCTGTCTGATTCCTCCCTCTAGCACAAGTTACACACAACAGATTCATTTACATTCCTGCCCTTGCCCTGCATTCCCTGGGTTTCTACAATTGCAGTTGGTCCTTTAGCATTATGTAATGAGAAGTTTCTTACAGTTTCATTTATTTATTTGCTACAAAAAAGGAGAAAGGACACCTTTCTAAAATGTTACCAGCAAGTCATGGTCATCAGGGCTGGAGCCGACCACAAGGAACTGTGACACTGAAATGCTAAGGCAGCGTGAAGTGAGAACACTGACCCCTCACACAGCTGACCAGAGTTTCCATCTCAACACTCCTCTTACAGCTATGCAAGCGCTGCGGATGAGAAATTCAGTCTCTTCAGCAACAAATTCACCCTTGCAACAGGAGCTTAACCATTCCTAGAAAGGAACCCTGGGCTCCTTCCTGAGCCATCTTCTTACAGAAATGAGTGCGGTGCTGCTTCTCTGTCCCCTCACCCCTTGGGGATAGAGGGGTGCTGCCCTTCCACTGCAGACCCAACTACGTGCCCCGCTGTATTTACATTTTAGCAGCCAGCTATAACCCAGCCAGGCTGAGACGAGAAGCAAGAACAAGAGAAACCTCAGCCTCTAACAGATTTCCCCCCATTTGCAGTTTTCACAGCAGGGCCACCACACCCTCAGCATGTTACCAAGAGCTTTCCTCCGTGTGAGATCCGATTTAGTATCGTGTTGGGGTTTTTTTGTTAAAGTAGCACCTCTGTATTCTGTTAGGACAGGGAAGAAACTGAAGATCTCTCTCTAGCCTTCAGCAAGATACCCCAGTTTAAAAAAAAAAAAAAAAAAAAAAAAAAAAAAGCAGGCAAGTTAAAAAGAAAGTGATGAAATTAAATAAAGACCACCAAGATCCAGGAAGTCTTCCTTACACTCTGGATGTACAGCAACTAGCTTTAACACCAACCCAAACAAATTACCCTCTCTAGATTAGTTTATTTCGTTGCAGTTTAACACAGGGAAAACCATTTTGGAACTGGTAAGCAATCAATCCCTGAGCATAAGGACAACAGGCTATTCTACTGTGCTGCACAATTAAATATTTCAAATGTTATAATGCTTTCTTTAAGATTACTGACAGAGTTTTCTAATGCCAATAACACCCACAAAGTTGACCACTCGATCCCTTTTCCTTGTTCACCTACGATTAAGGGCAGTAAAACATTTGATTGTTTTTTATTTCTACAACAGCAGCCAGAGTTCGCGGCGCTGTTGTTTCCTCTGCCGCTCCCCTTACACTCCGTGGTTTTGGGTGCAGGTTTCTGCAAGGGCATATTGAGATGTGAGATAAAACAAGAAAGTGTGAACCCCTGTTCCCCCCTTCTCACACGATGAATTTCCTCTGAGGAACCTACCGCAGCACCCAGCACAACAAACACCAATGTGCTCCAGCAGCCCTCAGAAATGGGCTGTTTTAACACCTTCTCTAGTTATAAAACCCCAGCACTGCCAATTCTCACTGCACAAGGCTATTAGAGAATTGAAGCAAAATCAAAAGCAAATCCCCCCAAGAGGCCATACACTTAACCTCTGTTCAACATGCTCATCAGGTAAGTAGCCCTGACTCCAATCAACCCTCTGTTTTAATCATCTTTTTGTTGGCTTTGGTTAAGGGAAAGGAAAGCAAGTTGAAACAAGACAATGGATTGCAAGGAAAGAAAGCCAGAAGAGCAAGTAATGATGTGAAAACAGCTGAGATAGAGAAGCAAATACCTTGCCCTATTGCACAAAGACAGCTACAGCGTATCTATGACACAACTGCCTCAGGACAGTCTTAATCAAAAAGGTCCAGAAATAAAGACCAGATATTCTCAAACTCCTTTGCCTTTCCTCTTCAGCAGGATGTAATCCTTTCCAGGCTGGTGAATTCAAGATGGATTTAGGACAGCTCTTTGTTTTAGCGTGCAAGGACAGTGACAGTAAGGTTATCCTACCCAAAAGCCAAGGAGCACTGGGAATTTCGGGGGCTGCATCTGTGTAACAATAGCATGTTTCAAGTGAGATTAGAGATCTGTCATTGACCCTCCACACTGCCCCAAGCCACGGTCAATTGCAGGGGAGATTAAAAATGTGGCCAAAAATCATACAGAAGTCATGTGCCCCATCCCTCAAGGGGCTCGCGAGGGCTCCTGGTGTCAGCTGGCTGTGCTAGCCCCGTGGCTTGGGGGGTTATGGAAATGGGCATCATCCTGTCCTGTTCCAGGCGCAGGGACAAAGGGCACGGCTGCTGCTCTGGCTGCGCGGGAGCCTCCCAGGCAGCCCCTCTGCCAGGGCCACTGGCTCAGGCAGCCAGAGAGGGCCCTTTGTGCTTCCTTATGGCTGTGGAGATGAGTGAAAATTTATGGGACTTTTCATCCTAATCAAAAGCAGAAGTCATCTAAGAAGAAACAGACTTTCAGAAAAGGGAACTTCTGAAGGAAAACGTGTTGTAAGGAAGTTCATGGACTTCAGCATTTGTAAAGCTGAACTATGCAGTTTATTTATGTTTGTACTTCTGCTTACACTTTTCATGGGACGTTTCGAAAACCCTCAAGAGCTCCCATGGATCTGGAATAATATATGCACTAATTACTCAACAGCATTTGAGCCCACGGGGTACGGTACAGCCTCCGGAGTCAAGGGATCAGCTCCTCAGCTGGCATACAGCAACCTGGCTCCAGCCCACACAGCCTTCAGAGCAAACAAATTCTTTATTTATTCAGTGAACTCAGCTCGTCCAGGTGAATTCAAACATGGGGATAGATCTTGTAAATTGAGGCTACTTAGGAACATGTGAGAGGAAAAACAGCAGAAGTTAAATGCTTTGGATTGACAGCCACCACTATATTCCTTGCTCTCTAAAATACCTGCTATCTTAGAGGTAGAACTCCTTTCAAAATTATATTTCTATTACCTATTATTATCTTTTTTAATACTTTGTGCTGTCATTGCTTCTACAGGCCATATGACTTGATTATAGTCTCTTTTACTTTTCTCTTTCTAGCTGAGCATCTGTCTTCTTTGAAGACAGAATATTGCTCCACCTGAAGAGGACCTATCTGCCATTCTTTTTCTTGTCCAGAAGAAGACAATTATAGTCCCTCTTTTATACTTGGCATCATGGCAAAACAAGATTGATACTTATTTTGGAATTATTAGTCCCCTATTCATAAATCTTGTCCATAAAGTCTTGCTCACATTGCCAGCACACAGGCACACTATTGTAGGAAATGCATATTAAATTCACTTTTATCATTTAACTTTGGCTCCAGCTCAAGGAGTTTTAGATTCATAACAAGAGCCCTGTTTCCAATATTGATTTTTGGCAAGGAAATATGCTACTTTATCAGAGGTCCTAAAATACAATGAATTTTCCAGCCCAGCTAAGAAATGTTACCTACCTACAGAGGAGAGATTTGTCATTAGCGTGTGACAGATCAGCAGGTGGAGAAACCCCATTAGTTCCAATTCAAGTTTGCCTCTGGTCACCAAGCATGGTTCCACAGCCATGAGCACACACTCAAGAATTCCCCGCTAGAAGTATACACTTCATAGACATATTTTTGTTAATCTTTATGTAGAAATTTATGTTTCTCAAGACACCAGCTTCTCCACGGCAATCTCAAAGATGGCAGGGTATATAATCATCACCTGGCATCTCAGACCAGGCTCCATGGAGGAAGTGGTACTGAGCGGAGCTCTGTACAGAAAAGATGCTGTTGAAGGTGCTTTTCCAAGTTTGACAATTTTGCATCCGGCCTAAGAGCACAAGAGTATCCTTAAAGCACAGAGCAGATGAGGGGAAAGGTGATGGTGTGATCTTCAGCAAGCTTCCGTAAGCAACCATTACAATGAAACAGTGAACCTGCCTTTGCACGCACGGAGGGGTTCTGGCGTGGGAACAGCCTCCATAGCAGGGACCATCTGTTTCAGAGTTTCACAGAACTGCCCTGAGCTGGCACAAAACTGAAACAGGCCATGAAAAGCACTTTACAGGGTATATGAGGGTATATAAACCTGCAAAGAGTCAACAGTTCTTGGCTGATGATTACCTAGCCACTTCGCAGTCATTCCTATCTGCCCTTCTTCCCACTGAGCTTGTGGGGCTGGAATCACCTCCACACTGTAAATCAGGTGAATTACAGCTCAGCACTTGCAGTCTTGGCAAGTGTGCCCACGGGTAGGAGGTAAAAAGATCTGAGCAGGGCAGGGTGTCCACAGGCAGCTGTGTTGGGTGACAGCCACATCAACTGCATGGCACAGGACAGTAGTCCTGGAAGCTTGTGAAGATGATCACTAGCAATCTGAAAGCCAGTTCCAAAAATCAACACTAAAATTTGAGACAAACAGTCAGGAAGGAGCAGCCTGAGATACAGACAGATGGTGCAGGAGGGCTCAGGGTGCTCAAAGCCTACCCCATGCTTGCTTGTACCACTTTGGGTTCCAGCTTCATCTGGGTAATGAGATAATCACTCTCAGACTATGCCACCGAGTTGAACGAAATAAAGCTGCAGATAGCACTGGGTTGACTCTGGACAACCCAAATGTCTCTGCAAGCCTTATGGTGTTTTGCACGTTTCTCTCTCTATCCATGAGTTGCAGTTTAAGTTATCTGAGACACTGGTTTCCGGCACTCAACAAGGAAGATGTAAAATCAACAGAATTTGATGAGCTGCCAGGGATTTGACTAGGCTGCAAAGACTTTGATATTTTGCAGAACCTCAGAATAAAAATCAGCTGCCGCTGTTGCCAAGTGTACGTTACTGGTTTTATTTTAAAAGAA
The DNA here is from genome assembly GCA_013398155.1 of Pedionomus torquatus. Classification (NCBI taxonomy): domain Eukaryota; kingdom Metazoa; phylum Chordata; class Aves; order Charadriiformes; family Pedionomidae; genus Pedionomus; species Pedionomus torquatus. The sequence goes on along the minus strand of VZRU01016464.1, from coordinate 251,472 downwards.
TAAATAATCTTCCAAGAACAAATAAAACCAAACAAAGACATCTCTCCTCCTCCTATACTTTTGTTCCAAGGTACACTCAGGCAGGTTGGTTCACTGGCTACCCATATGCCATATGCTTTCAGGTTTATTCTTTTATTCACTCCCACAGTTTAGCATCTTCCATTTCAGAAGAGGAACAGCTGCACAGATGCTCTATAAATAAACTACATAATTTATTGGAAGAGGGGTTTTGTTTATTTTATTAAGCTACCACATATTCCCAGTTCTGTCCTCTTCTGTGCTCTCTACAAAACTGAGTCAAGTTCAACTGCAGCTTGGGTTTGTCTACACGATATGCTGAACCTGATAAACAGTTGCAACGTTTTAGTCATTAATAACAAACTGTACGTAGCGTTTATGTTCATCGTAACCGCTTTCTAACTATGTTAGGTTCTAAATTGACTTAACTATCAAAAACAAATTTGAAAAATGGCCCACAGGGTGGATCTCTCTCAGTGATCTATAGAAACCTCAGCTGACAGCTAGTTTCTTATGCTCTGAGTATTTTTTAACAAATCAGTGCATTACAGGTAGACAGGCCTCTCATCCTGTTAACCAAAATCTGTTTTGTCTGCGCAGAGGACAGACAGACCTTTCTGAGTAAAATCACTGATCTCATTTGTGTGTGCAGGAAGTGTGACAAATGGCTAGAAGAGTTTATCACACGTCTGTAACCATCGAGTCATAAAGGGAATAAGATATTAACCTCCATAAACAAACTAGCATTCTATTTCTCAGCACAGCGGAAGTATACATTTAATAAGATAAGGATATGAAACACATGCTGCTGATGAGATAAGGAGCTTGCAGAAACAGTACAGACATAGATATGTTTAGTGTTATCCAAGTAAAAGTAAACACCATTCAAAACTTTATTTTGGGAAATAGATTTATAAGAAATTTTGCCTGCGATACCTACAGATAGACTCTGAAACTATATGCTGAATCATTATGAATGCTATTTCTGAAGTTACAATTTCCAAGTGTAGAACTTAAAAATAGGTGCAACTGAAGTTAACCAGTGGTTATTTGGTAACTTCAACACAACCAGAATTTCGGAGTTACTTCAAGCACAGTCCTTACTTAGACACTTAAAGCTTCATGAGTAGCCTGAAGTCAATGAAGTTGTTGGAATATTCAACACTCGAGAGTTAGTATTCAGACACCTGCATTTAGTTTTCTTCATAACTCTAGCTCTAGCACCTTATATACAAGTGGCTTGCTGAGGTTTTCAGTGTTAGCCTCCTCTGACTGCCCCGACAAGGCCTTGCTTGCCTTCCCTCTGTGGTCCACCTGGAGGAGCTGAACCTTGGAGGGAGATTTTTCCTACAAGACGACTACTGCAGGTTTTAAGTCCTCTTTTTGCAAATGCACATTTCCTGAAAATGTGCATTTTCTACAAACGTTTCTGAGCACAAACACCTCTGCAAGGACAGCTGAAGCGAGTGAATGGTGAAGCGTGCAGACTCAAAATGAGCTAATTAAAAATGAACAGGCACAAAATAGTTTGTGGTATTTAAACAGCTGCTTATGAAACCCAGTACAAGAACTTCACCAAGTAGCGATATATATCATCATTCTGCAAGCGACAGTCTTCCACACCACAAGCCATGCACAGATATAAGGAGGAACACTCAGTACAAGAACCGTGTTTCCACTGTGCCTCCTGCTAGCACTATTTTTTCATCATGCTTTCAACATGTCTGGCAAACAACCTATCTGATGTAAAAGGGGCAAAGCCAAAATACTGACTTAGTGTTTTATATACTGATGCTTTCATGAGAAAATGAAAACCGTTACAAGATATTATGGACAACCCTTGGTTTGGGGCCGGTTGTCTTGAACCGGGGGTTTGAACATCTCTCTGCCACCTGGGAGAATATGCTTCCAAAGCAAGTTTGGGCCAGCAGAGTCTGGCAGTAGCTGGAAGTGATAGTCTCTGCCTTATGTTAAATCAATTTAGAGCAGCATCGGAGTCTTAAGGGAAATGGTCAGCCTCAGCAGCTGGTACATGGTGAGGCAGAAGGCAATTTAATAGGGAAAATGACAACCCATAAGGAAAAGCAACCCCAGCTCATACTACTCGTGATCTAAAAAATACTGCCTTGGCACACAGAAAGCTCTTACCTCCCTTTGAGAAGTTATGGTTTAGCTAAATAAAAGAACCTTGTCCCAACACATGCAAAAAGAAGGAGCTAGAAATTGTCTCAATATCATTTTTCTGAGACAAAACTAAATTTCTTATCAGCCAGCAATGGAGGAAAACAGTCCCATGATTTATTGTCCTTGAGANTGATCTAAAAAATACTGCCTTGGCACACAGAAAGCTCTTACCTCCCTTTGAGAAGTTATGGTTTAGCTAAATAAAAGAACCTTGTCCCAACACATGCAAAAAGAAGGAGCCAGAAATTGTCTCAATATCATTTTTCTGAGAGACAAAACTAAATTTCTTATCAGCCAGCAATGGAGGAAAACAGTCCCATGATTTATTGTCCTTGAGACTCTAAAAGAGAATTCTTTGGCCTTTTTCCATTAAGATTTCGCAACCTATGTTATAGCCAGTGGGAAATTGTTTAATTCCCAAACCATGCCCTCAGTCATAAAATCTGTGAAGATGATTCATTATTATTTATGTGATGCCACAGGCATGCATGGCATTTTACAGACAAATAGAAGATACAGCATTTGCCTTTAGAAGCTTAGGTGAATCCAGCTGTCCATGTGAATGGGAAGCAGCGCTCAACTGGTCCTGGAACAAACACTCCTCATCACTCAATGAATTAAGCAAAGATACTCACCTGGGATGCTGGAAAGACTTAGACAGGAGGATGTTTGGGAGACGTGTCATTACCGTCTAAAAATTTGTGGCGTTATTTCATTTAAACCATAAGACTCTCTAAGTCATACATTATTTTGTAATGGCTTTATGATTAAAATGTACTTAGTCTTGTATTATGAACTTTTGGTAATATGTATGACAGAATGCGACAGTGTCACTGTGAAATCAGACCATCAATTCTGCACTGCCTAGGCATTTTTTTTTTTCTCTATGAGCACGGCACCAGGTAGATGCTCACATGTTCCATCACACAACTCTAAACATGCAAAAATTACTGAAGGAAAATAATTCATGTGATTGGCACAAAAATAACGCATACCAGATCTCCATGTCAACTTCCTGAAGTATATAAAATCTACCTTTATTCTGGTCTATGAAAAGTGAGCAGTTGTAGCTCACACAGCATTTGGGACCATTCACCTAGGAGGCAAAACTTTATTGTGGCAGAGGTCGTGAAAAGGCAATTTGTGTCGGTAAGCATAGGCAGTTGTTAGCTGGACTAAGACATTCTCATTGAGATTTGCATACATGATTAGCATACGCCTCCATCTATAATCTTTGAACTAGCAATGAGGGTATTCATGACTGACTGGCTGAATAACCAGGGTATCATAACATGTATGTAGATATCTACACACCACACATTTGTTAGGAGAGTCAGACAGAATACGATTCCAGGAATGTTGATGTTGACGTTGCTAAGCTGCTCACACCCTCTCCTATTTCCTTATTAATTTACACAAGAAGGTCTATGTGCTGCCTTTTTGGACAGCTGAGCAGCAGAGGTACCCAAACTAAACAAATAATTATATCACCTCTACATGAAGAAATGTCATTATTGAACATACAAAGAAGGTACATGTGAACAAGAACAGTCAATTAAACATCACTGTTACATTGCACACACATGCAAGGCGTGTCCTGGCACTGTAACACCAGCCCTAGACCACTGGTACTAGGCACTCCAATGGCACTCCTGTGAAGAAAAGACCAGCAACACCCTCCTCTGAAAACAAGGGAACTTGTTTTGTAACTCAGATATTGTAATTAAGAGGATTTTGGGGTCTTTTGTTCACACTGGTGAGGGTCACATCTCTTCTTAAAAATGAGTAATTTTGTCTTTGATTCTTGTATTTAACACACAAATGAAAACCTTTGAGCGATGGAGGAGAGGAGGGAAGCATCTCCCACCAGTGCCAAAACCTCTCCCCATTGCTGTCTTTTAATTTGCAGAAGGTGACTACCTAGCTGAAACCCACTATAAAACGACAAACCCTCCCTTCCTATAAGAATAAATTGAGTTTGAAGAAGCTCGCAGACTTTTAATGCACTCTCATGTGTCAGGGCTGTCCCCTGCCAGGTACAAGACAGGCTCCTACTCTAATCCTAGTTTTTATGTTCTGCATTTCTTTCATGTCAGTGGATATGCAATAGGTAGTGTAAACCTCTGCAATCAACATCAACAGAAGTGAAAGAATTAGCTGTAAAATGACTTACGGAGTAGCCTCTTCCTGAAAGCGATTGAGCAGAACTCTGTGGGAGGAAACAATATGCCACAGTAAGTAATGCAAGAGATTCTGTGTAATGTTAGATAAGAATCATTTTGCGATTCCCTCCCCCAGCCCAGTATTCCTTAGGGGAAAACTTCACAACCAGAGTGCCTCAAATGATCTTCTGACATTCTGCGTGCTGCCACAGGAGTAACAGCAAAAGAGCATTTCCAGGTGAGGCTGAGGGCTCCGGGGCTATTTCAGACAGGGGTTTCAGAAGCCAGAGCAGGGCTTTGACAGTGCCTCCCAGCTAAGGGAAAAGTTCTCTGTGTGGGATACATCTTCACAGCCGCAGAGTATGTGTTTTGAAGTGTCCCTCTTCAGTAAGTAATGGCACCTTCCAAGGAACAGCACGCATGTGTAAGGATGCTCCTCTGAATCAGGGCTGCACGTTTTCCCTCATCAACTCCAACTTTCAATCATGTAACCATATATTCCCCCTCCCAATCCCCTCTATGAATTCATGAGCCTCCAGCCTTCACTGCTGCAGTATTACCATATGACAACTCTATCTGAAACAACAATAGAAGCAAAGCACTAATTTATCATCTCTCAGAGCTCTAATAAGCATTCTGTCCCTTTTGAATAAGTTAAATTACATTGTTTACTCCTGCTCTTCATTTCAGCTCCTCCTGCTCCTTTCTCTACCACATCCTTACCTCTTTCACATGCTGCCAAATCATTTGGTTCTTTTCCTTTTCATTACACCAGCTCCAGTCACTTGGATCCCTTTCCCTTCCCTACGACCCAAAACTGTAGAGCTGCTGGTTTTCGCTGGCAGTGGCTTTCTCAAAGCAGTTAAATGAATTCCACCTCTATCTCCAGCTGCTGCTATATGCCTTCTTTTTGGAAATTGAAAAGAAGCTGGGAACAGTGGTGGCATATGACACCACATGACCCAGCAAGTACTCTGCAGGCCAATTTCCAAGTGTGATTTATAATCACGATGGCCTTGCTACGTGATTTTATTAAACAGGATTCAGAGAGTCTGAGCAGTCCCGTTTCCAAGACTGATGTTCTAGTGGGTACCGAAGCCTGAACAAAAATACCAAATAGTTGCAGGCTGATCCCGAGGACTGTTTGCCTTTCTGCAGCAGCGCCAGGAGTTATCGCGTTACTAAATCACCACACCAGCACAATACCCCCAAAGAGATGGGTGCAAACTGATTGCAGGCTACTGCAAATACATGTAAGTTTCCATCAGTAAGGTAATAGTTCCTTTGTACTGCCAGTTTGCAAATCTTTTGATCAGAAGATACCTAGATATACACAGAAACCTTCCCACACCGCTGCACTCAATGGAAGACTTCATTCTCTTGGTGCTCTGGCCATGCACATTCTGTGCCACTGTAGTGCAACTGCCCCAGACACCAGAGAAGCAGTTTGCCAGCCAAGTGCCCATGGAGGAAAGTTTCCAAAGCAAAGAGACAATTGCAACGTCCTATAGTTAACGGAGTGTGCTGCTGGAGAACGGAGGGCTTCTCATTAAGCCCCTCACCAGCTGGCACCAGAACCGGGGTACCAGAAGAAATGACAGCCATGGCACAGCTCTTCCCAGGTCTCACACACTGGTCTGCAGCCAACATGTGACTGGGTGCCAGTCCCTAACCCTGGCACGCAACACCTGCTCCTCTGTCCCACTGTAGCTCAGGAGACCTCTGTTCTGCAGGAAAAGGACAGCCCTCCCAGCGCTGAGACAGCAGTAACAGACCACTAACAGCGTGTAACTTTCTACCTTTTGCATAGCACACATCGATTTGGCCTCTGCCTTCAAACACTACAAAAAAGTAGACATTAATTTATAAACCTTTTTAATGTAAACTGCTCAGAAATAAAGCTACAGCATGGTGAAACGAAGGGTAGTAGCATTTATCTCTCCTATTTTATTTTTTTTTTAAGAAACCTATCCCTCCCTCTAAACACTTCTCAACCCCACCCCATACCCCTCCAATAGCTCATGGAATTCAGCCTTGTATAGAAAAAAGGTTAATAACAATATTCTGCTATCTACATAACTATGTTGAACAGCTGAACACAATTATCTGTTCTGACACTTTGGATAGCTTGATCAGGCAGTTCACCTAAAGTACACATAGAAATGAGAAGGCAAATTACCTGCTTGGAGAGGCGGGAGGAGGAAGGGAAAAAACACAGCAGTTCTCTCCCCAACCTCCCATCAACTAAGATTTAACAAAGATTGTCAAGGTCTAACAAATTGGAAATAATAACCAAAAATGGAAACATGAGGTTTCGTTAGAAGCTTCTCTCCAGGGAAACTGCCTCTCTGAGCATTTTCACTTGGACAGTTATTTTTTGAGTCTTGTGCATGCCCAAAATATTTTCCCGGGATGGAGCAGACCCTTGGATGAGAGGCTCAAATGCGCTAACAACAGACCTACTTTTCTTAGATAAATTTCAGGCATCCCAAGCTGTCCAAGAACCCTAGGAATCTGCAGACAACTGATTTAAAGCCACCGAGTAGAAAACAATAAAACCAGTTGCTGAATAAAGTGTTACATCAGAAATAATTAAAACTGAATGGCAATTTACTCTGACATTTTTCACATCTAAGAACTTCTCTCTCCCTTAGCAGTTTTACCATTAAATTTCCTGGAAATCGGGGCGGGGGGAAGGGTGTTGTTTCCCTCCCTTCAGAAGTCTTATTCCACATATCAAGTTAGTAACTAGTGAATAGTTTGGATTCAACACATAATACCCTTTCCAACAATTAGGTTTATGTACAGCCATGTTCCACACTCTCCAGAGCTGTTTGCATTAAGTTTTCTGCACATCTAACAAACCACTATTGCTCTCTTGGTTAGCTGGGAACACTGTGGGCTCTTTAGAAGGATCCATACCACGCTGCCACATGTAGATACTTTGAAAGCCCCAGCTAGTATCTGCTACAAGTGCCAGAGCAGAACAGTTTGCATGCAACTGCGATGGATGTTCCTAAAAAAAAAAATCTTTGGGGGTTGATATAAACATAGCTCAACCCGTATGTCTCTATATCAAGATCAAATAATGAGAAAAGTAATCAACAGTGGCTGCAAATATGAGAAATCTTAGTGGAAGTTTAACTTGGCATCTACCCAAGTCTGAAGAAACCTCCTTTGATTACGAATGAGTGCTTGTCTGGCAAGAGCAGTTACTGGGGCAAATCTTCAGCTGGAATGACTTACAGTGGCTATTACCTATAGGACAGGAGCACTTACGTGGAGGACTATCATGAAATTCTTATTCCTAGAATAGCCTATTCACTATTTCGGTTAATTTTCTCCTCATCTGAAGGCACATGAAGCAGCAGAGTAGGATGGTCACCACAGTATACTCTAGCCACCCTCATGCTTGCACTGCACCGACCAGCACAGCACCAACCTGGTAGCTTTGGTTCACCCGAGACCCAAACCCAAACCAGCTCTACCCGCTTTAAGCCAGGCACCCAAGCCGGCTCGGTTTTGGCCTTCAAACACCATCAGAAGAAATCACCTCAGCCAGGAAAAATGCAGCTAAACTCACAATTTGAGGACAGAGGATCATGACCCCCCATGGCCAACTCCCTGTGGCCAGACACAGGAACAGCTGCCACGTCATCCCTTTCCAAAAGCCTTCACATCTGCAAAACCCAAGACTGCAGAAGTTGGAGATGGGATATGTCCACCCGAGCCAAACGCTGCCCGCCCCACACAGGCAGGGCCAGCGGGCACGGTCTGCCAGCCCTCTGGCAAAGCCACCGTGGGGGACACAGCCATCCTGAGCTGGCAGACACCAGTCCCCTGTGCTGCGCTGCCACGTGAAGCAACGCTGAGCAGAGCCCCAGGGAGGGCAGAAGCCCTCTTTGCCTGGCTTCAGCACTGGCTTTTGTGCCTCTCACGCCTCTTTCAGCACTGGCTGCAATGCCCTGGGCTTCTAAGGGAGACTGTTAGTAGTTAGGGACAAAATGAGTGTGGTCTGTGCATTTTATGACGCGTTAGTGGAACGACAGTGCTAGATGGTATTTGTGCATAAAGATAAATGGCTTATAATATTTTGCAGATGATGTGCTCTTTTACAGCTAAAGATTTTTGGTTCCTTTTAAGCCCAAGGTTAAAAACAAAACCAGACAGCACAGACAAGACATTTCAGTTATGTCACAGAGTGAATTATTTCTGCCTTGGGATAGCTCTCATGTTAATTACACTGGATATAAAAAAATACACCTTTCTGGCAGCAAAGACAAAAATCTTACTGTTGAAAGACTCTACTAGCCCCCACTAATGTCCTTGAGAGTTTGAGTTACACTGCAATCTGCAACTCTATGGAAAAGATTCTTTCCTTTATTCCTGATAAACACCGTGATTGCAATTTAGAAAAGAGAATTATGACAAAATTTCATCAATAATCTTCAGCAGGTTTTCCAAGATTGTCTTTTGACAGGAAAAGTTATTTACCTAGTACAAATAAAAGCATGGCCTTCTACTGTTCTCATGATGCAAAAGGAATCAAGACACCTCAGTCTGTCCAGCTTCTTAAAGCCTTTTGTTTTTAGAACTGAACTATAAAGACAGTAGGAAGGGCTACTTTTTGGCTAAAAGACTTAAATTAACATATTTCAGAAATGTCAGTATTTCTAGCTTTTCTGAGATGTGCCATCTTTTCTGAGATGTTGGCTGAAACCACAAGTATATCAGGTACCTTTAAGTCAGCTGTCAAAATAGCTGTTGTGGGCAAATAGCTGTTCCTATGCAGGCAAATGCCAGTCCCCAAAAGAGCCTTCTAGCACTATGTGGAGTCATCTCCATGTTAATGTGAAAACTGACGCAGAAAAAGTCTTAGACATGTCCAGTGTCACCCAAGGAGTCCTCAGAGGAGGGAACTGAGGCAGACTTCCCACCTCCCATTTAGTGCTAATCCTGCCTTGCCCGATCATGGGCTTATCATACGGCCCGATGCCATAAACCTGATTTGGTTGATTAGTACTCAACACAGTTAATCACTAATACAGAGAGAACTAATTTTTAATTATGCTTTATAGCATTTGTTCAGGATGAAAGCTCGCCTCAGCTGTACCTGTCTTCCACTATTTCTTGGTTGCCCCAATTCTGCAGTCAAACAGAACTGAGACACAAGGAAGCACACATTTTACCTGTCCACTTGGTCATTTATAGAACATTCAACAATAAATTATTGGTTCAGCTTTGAATACTGGAGAAATACCGTCTTTCCTTTCCAAGCAAGTCCTTTACAAAACTGTCTTGGGATGAGAAGGATAAGTCGGGAGGAAAGCAAAGAGGGACAAGAGTGGAAGACATCCTAGACCTTAACACAGAGTCTTATATTGCAACTAACTTCCATAGTTACACTCCTGTTAATCCAGTAAGTTCAGAGGACTTGGCAAAGGTCACAGAGTGATGTTCACTTAGATAAGAAACCAGGACCTGACAAGATAACCACAAAACACTATAAACTATTTTGGATGTCATGCGAAACTAGAATGTGTTCCTTCTTTAATTCACTTCTTTTATCATATTGGATAAATAAAAGGGCTTACGCTTGGAAACACTGCAAAATCAGTTCAGGAAGACATCAAACTGCACGAGGTCTTAACATCTGTTACTGGCTTGATGAACTACAGAGTATCTCCCAACCAAGACACTTCGATTCCTACAGCTGACAGCCACAGACAGCTGAAGGAAAGATGGGTGCTGACCAGGAACAAATGAACTGCATACAGAGAGCCAGGAATAATACGAACAGACCTCACACTTCCAAAACACATGGAACATGCACGAGCATTGCTGCCCTTCAAACCATCACCCCTCGGCCAACTTCACAAAACCTTCTCCATATCTTTTTTTCTTCACAGATATGCTCCACTACCTGAAGCTTCATGCAACTCATTACAACTTTGCTTGTAATTTCTGCTGCAGCAGTTTTCATGCAAGCATTCAGTATTTTGAGGGACACAAAGATAAAAGTAGGTAACACACTGAAGAGACAATTTCAATTCAAACCAGTTTCCCAAGACTCATGGTTTGAGGAGAGGGTCTTAGAACTATCCTACTGCTACCTTTCTTTTGCTAAGCTTTATGATGCTCTTATTCCACTCTTCAAACTGGGGATCAGATTCTAGCATGTTATGCGCAGCAGACAATAGACAGCATGTGCCACAAAGAGTTTGCAGTCTATGCATTGCTATCCTAGGCCTTCCAGAAAACTCCTTCAATGCTCTCAGTAACATCCCCTGACTATTGCACTGAGGTGTTCCTGGCCTGAAACGTGTCAAGCTCCGCTGTCCCACTGCCACCCTGCCTGGAGCCAAGAGCAGACATCCCATGTGTGCCAAAGTTTGCAAAGTGGATAAATATGGACTTGTGGTGCAACTGTGGTCCAAATTCTCACTTCAGAGGCTCATTTGATCATGCTTCTGGCAAGGTACTTCAGCCTCAGGCACACATATCAGACCTGCAGCTTTGTATCCTGCTGCTGCTTTAATCCTTTTGCCCCAGGAGGGGAAGCGCAGTACAGAAAATCGGAGGGAAGGGGGAGATAGTGCCTGTGATGGCACACAAAGAAAGGCAGATCACAGTGAACTGTTTGAATTAGAAATCAGAGAAGTTATTTTGTATTCGTCTACCAGAGAGAGAATTTTATATCTAGTCTATACAATATGCTAAACACTTATCAAAGAACATTTAGAGAGAGGAAAATCTCTGCAATTCCTAAAAGACTGCTTTTCGTTTATTATGTTTAAAGAAAAACAAACAAACAAACATATGAGGATAGGATGATAGAAAATTAGAAAAGATAGCCTGGGGGATGGGGGATGAGAGGAAAAAGCTCTGAACAACTTAGTAGCAGTGCTTGCTGGTTCTATGCACAGCTGAAGTGAATCCCTTGAAAAGGAGAGTTTTGACTCTTAAGTGGCCAGCACCTCTTGCAACATATTTCCTAATCAGTGAGTATTTATGGTCGATATTTTATATTTCCAATTTCCCCCTAAGGGCTCGTGAGAAAGCAGCACACCTGCCAACCTTTTCAGCTGGGCCAATAATTGCCAATTTGCTCTTTGCCTTAGTATATCACTCAATTTAGCCCTGGCTGTGCCCTGCATACATCCTCATTCATCTCTGTGCCCCCATGACAATTAGAGTGTTAGCTTCGGCTAACTAGGGCAACTATTCTACTAGGGTTGGAAGACAATTATTAGTCTATTTTCCCATCTTGTGGCAACAAAATTGAGAATCCATGACAATTACATTCAGCAATTCTGCACTCTGCAGCCTGCTCCCCCTTCTTGCCCCCACCTGCCGAATATTTCAAATTATCACAGCTCTACTACCACATTCAAATTTTCCATGTTCACAGGGAGTGAGGCTTCTATTTAAATGATAATGAGGGACGATCCATTCAATTTAGTGAGGGAGAAAATCCATTAAAAAGCAGGCAGTTCTTAAGCTGATGGGTCAAGAAAAAGATAAAAACCTTTTTTTAAAGCCATTATACAAGGCTCTGTGTGGATTTTCGGACTGTTCAGGACATCAGAAAAGATTAGGACAATTATGGAACATGGGGAAAAACCAAAACAAAATGCTCAAGCCTTCCACTCTTACTTGGGTCAACACAACAAAATAGCAATATGGCTTAGCTGGCTCTTAATTCTCTAGCGACTTCCAATTACCTCACTATGAAAGACAGGAGAGGAAAATCCCATTTTGGAAAAAGGCTGTTGATTTGGTGCTGGTTGTAGAAGACCTGAGAGTACATTTGTAATAGGGATGTCAGCTTCGTAGTAGATTTTAAGGGAATTTTACACCAACCCTGGGAACATAAACAAGTGGCCAATTCCCATCCCCTCTCCCCCACGTCACATCATCTTCTGTGCAAATCTGGGCTACAACTTCTCTGGTTTTCTACTCTGAAGTTTTATCATCCCAAGGAAGGAACCAGCCTCAACAAATCAAACCTCTGCAGCCAGAGATGATTTCACTAGATCATAAGCACTTTTTTCCCTGATGACCCATAATAAATGGCACTCTGTGTAATGTCTGGAAAGATGTACTAAACAAGACAGACAATTGCCATCCTACTATGAAGTTGTAGCACTTTCTCCCCACAGAAGTTTCATTGTGGCAAAGAAGCAGCAAAACGCTCTGGGTTTTGTTGTGGACAGACCGATGGCTCTGTGTGTGTGCAAGACACAATCAATCATTTGCTTCAGTTTTTCTTTAGAGTGCAATTATTTCACGACAGACCAGGCCACCTCTTGACTTCATGGTCCATTAGAGACTAACGACATGCATTAATGTAAATAAAGAGCAACTTGCTGGCGTCCCATTGAACAAGTCACGTCAAGAAACAAATCACACAGAGGAGCTAAGCTGTTCATAATAGCGCTTTCTAAATGGAGACTGAGAATGAAGCTGGAGGGAAGACTCCAGCACTCCTAAGGTGGCAACGCTGAACGCTACAGCCGACACTTTCATACATGTATTTCCCACCACACCTGCTGTGTGCTGCCGCACAGCAGCCAAACCTGCCACCGCCTGCCTCATTTACTCCATTGTTCCCCCAAGTTAATGGGGAAAGAGATGGGAGGGAAAGGCAGCATGAAAAACAGTCCTGAAGGCCAAATGCACCACAAAACAGCAGGAGAGCTACTCGGGGGAAAACGAGAGACAGTCCCAGTGCCTCCAGCCACAGCACAAGTGTCTGCAAGGACGGGTGGCCACCCCAGCACAGCCCTGTGCCAGAGCCTCCACGGGCAACTGCTAGCCACAAAGAAAAAACTGTCCCTGCCTGTCCTTTATGTCCTTACTGCCCTGTGGCTTTGCATCCCCAGTGCCACCCAGCTGAATGCCAGCTATTCAAACAGCATGCCAGCAAAGATGGTTTCAGAGCTCTACCAGGGACAGGGCAAGGCTGAACAAAAAATCCTGCAGGAATTGACACTCAGCAGTGTGTCTTCTTCTCTCTCCTCCCCTACTCCTTCTCTACAAAAAGAAAAAGTCTGCCACCTTATTTCTTCGCACACAAATGGGGAAAAACATCCGATTGCACCCATGGGAATTTCTAAGACTTTCTAACAGTCACTAAATAGACTACAGAACATTCACTAGTACGGAGGAAGTGTTATACGTAATTAAAGCTAAATTGCACTCATCAAATAATGAACGAAGAGCATTTTGTGATTCATGAACCTTACTTTTCAAACTGTTTAATTACTAATTTGAAAAATTCTCATTTGCAATGGGTTAGCAGGTCACGAGAGCAGCTTCAGCAAAGCTCTGAAGTGTGCCCTGGCCTTCAGGCACCACCCAAACGTCCCCATTGACTAAAAAAGAACAGAATACCTATTTCCCACTGAATTTCCCTGGCTGCTGAACTAGCTTTGAAGATTTTGCAGGAATTAGGCGCTCAGACTCAATTCCTGCAGGCTCAAGCTTACAACACTGGGGGCAAAGGAAAGGAGGAGAAAAACTGGAAGTGCATTGGTTTAACAAGAGAAGTCTCTAAGACCACTTAACGCTTTGACCTAAGCTAATCGCTTCATCTGAATGTTATTCCTCTCCCATGGCCCCACATTATGGTACAGTCCTTGCTCCCATGCCTGTCAAGAGCAGCCAAGGGGAGGGGAAGTAGAGAATCGCATAAATAAACGTATATGTAAAATTACAATCATTATTGACTAATAACACAGTCAAAGACACCCCACAGCAAGGGGATTTGTCCAAAGCCTGTCCTCCTCCCTCCCCCCCCCTTCCTGACTTTCCCCACCGCGGCGCGTGGGTTCTCAATCCTGGAAGCAGATCACAGGACATGTTATTTTTCTCTTCCTCCCACTGCGTCGGCTGTTTACAGCACCCCATTCACACTCCAAACATGTAGAGAGAATTTTCCCCCGTCACATTTCCCTGTCAGAGCTGTCAAGCTGAATCCCGCTTTAATCTGCCAAAAGCACTTTTCTGCTGACATTTTTAATAAATACTTTCAGCTTTTAAACACATTTGTGGGAGCCATTTTTTCCCCTTTTTCTCCCTTCTCCTCCTGTAGAATGGGCTCTGAAAGCCTTAATAGCAAATACATTACACTTATCAAAGGCTTTCCCCCCCTCTTCCTTTTGCATCCTGAAGCGGAGGTAGTGTTTTCAATTTTAAAGCTAAATTAACTGTCCAATTGAATTTAGCTGGTGTGAGCCGTTTTCTGTGACAGGTTTTAGTTATGAAGCATATTTTACATTAATAGAACTCAACATGAAAACCACTCGCTCTGGGATTTCTGTGGCTTGCCATTGAAATGGCAAATTTAATATTTCAGACATGCTCGTGCCAGCGTTTGATTATTGTTCTTCATTTAAATCTCTCCTAACGGGAAAGGTCCTAATTAGTAAAAAATCATGTTTTAATGAAGGCGAAATGCTAATTGCTAACACAAAAAGCCTTCATATAAAATTATCCCAGCACTGCCATTGATTTCTCAGTGACTCAAAAGCCCATTTGTGTGTTTACACACTAAGGCACCGTTTGCTTTTGTTTTATCATAACATTTCACTCAATGTACCATCAAATTTCCTGAGAGAAAGACAGCTTTCCCCCAAAAAACCTTTCATATCTCGGAGGCAAGAAGCATAAAATTAGATGCACTGACTTTGCACCCAAACTACATGATTATGTGCAGCAGCTAAACCCAAAGATACTGCAAAAAGCTTTTTAACACAACTTCTTTGAGAAACAAAACAAAACATCAAGCCATTTCTCCCCAAGGAATAACAATTCCATTTTGTTTTCCCATCTCTGATCTTACGCTTATCATATTATTTGCACCATGATTATAGTGTTTGCAAGGCAGCTCAACCACTTATGCCATAACACTCAATCATGATATAAAAAAAAGTTATTACACAGTGACCTCTGGATGCCAACATTTGTTCAGCAAGATTTATGAAAAGCCATGTCAGCAGTGGGAATTGCTGCAATGAAGCGATGCTTTCTCCTGAATGGTACTTACATCACTGAGACGGTCCCTTGAGCTGCTCCGCTGAGAGCTTGTGGCCTCCCTGATGCTGTCTTCCTCGCTATTTCTGCCACTTCTGCTTGTAGAGACCTTCATCTAGAGGGAGAAGAAGGAGGAGGAAAAAGATTTTCAAGCACTGCTCTGCCACCTGTTCCCGAGGTTGCCGACAGTGGTTTGGTTTCACTTCTATGCCCACGATACCCTAGAGAGGATACTTTTGAACACACAGGGATTCTCTGAAGTTGTGTTTGACCACCTATGTCCATATTCCCTTTCGCTAACATGCAAGGGAGGGGGTGCCTTTAGCACTCCTAGAAGCAGGCAAAACTGCCAAAGTCCTAGTGCCTCACATGAGAGGGAAGCAGGCAGACAAGCCCTCTTCATTCTGTGCTACCAGCAAACCCCAGGTGTGATGTTGGTGTATCAATACTGTGGTCTGCTATGGGCCACCTCTGAGCCAATGGCCAGGTCTCCATTTCCTACTCCAGAGTTGTTCCTGTGGGCCACCGCCTGTGATTGCACTGAAAGGTCAGTACCAGCATGACAGCCACTGTGACAGATACTGGCCTCAAACAACTTACTTGAGATAACACACAAAAGTTGAAGTAGAGCCTGAATAACTTTTACAGCCAAAGGTGGCTCTCTAAGCACTAAATCATCATCCTCCCTTCACTGAAGTTGTGCTTGGGTTTGCACATGTGAGGGGCATCAACGTTTGAAATCACAGCAACTTTCCATTTATATCTGCAGAGAGTGTTACAGGGGGAGGAGAAGGATAGGATAGATATGTCATTCACAGCTTCATTCCTGGGCTCATTTACTAACAAATTATTCTGCTAATTCCCTCGTGAAATATTGGGTAGAAAGAAGTGTTTAATTTATTAATAGGTTCTATTCATATCAGTTTGGTTCCATTTAAATTACACTATTTAAAATGTCGGCTTGTACAAATTAGTACTTTTAATGGCAATAAAATCCCCTTGTTTCTTTCTGTCCTATTTCATTGCAGTCTCAGTAGCTGGCAGGGTTTGTTTCTGGTGCTCTGACACAAACTCAGTATCTTTGAACAGCCCTGACACTGGGGCACAAGGAACTATGCACAGCAGGCACAGGACCACAATGCAGGCACTGAAACTTGGGACGCGGGAGCACACAGACCACTCCGCTCCCATGGACATTTGATAGGACTGCAAATAAGTGTCCCACAGTCCATTAATATTTTGATACAGTATTCAAGATACTATATATGCAGAATGAGCTCCAGTACTCATCCAGTCTAGAGCATACAGACCTGTATAGGCTTGTATGCAAGAACACAGAGGAAGTATCACACTCATGGTTCAAGCAGTAATGTATTTCTGGTTAAAGTCCTTACCCTGTGTGCCTTTCTGCCACCTTTCCTCAATACTGTCTTCCTCAGGATAAGACTTTGAGACACATCAAAGTTTGAGAAATACAAATTTGCTCATGGCCACCTCATCACACAACCACAGCATCAGTGTCCTGTCTCATCCACTGCAAACCACCTTCCCAGTATGTTACCCACCTGCAAACTTTTATCAAGACCCCGTTTTCATCTTTGCTCCTATGTCAAAACATTCAAACAACACAACAAGAGGTTATCTCTGCTGGGACCTGCTAAAAGCATTTCCAACCAACAGTGAGCCTGCATTCACAACTACCAGCATCAGGTATAAAGGCAGGAAATAATCCACTTGAAATTTATCAAGCTGAATCCACATTGTCTATTTCCTTAATAAAAAGGCCAACAGCACCAAGCACAAAAATCCCAATATACTACAGCACTACTGTGGCCATTATCAATCATTTTTTTAATCCCACGTGTAATTAAGTGAATTTGATAAAGGCTTTTTTTTTTCCTAAACACATAAAATGATTGTCATTGACTTATTTTATTCTTTTTAGGTCATTATTAACCAACTATGATTTTAGCTATCCCCTTTATCTTGCCTAGGATTGATGCCAAGAACAAATGGTAATATCCCATTAATTACAGCCTTTTGAAAACACTGGCAAAACAGCTTTCTTCCATCATCTGGGTCTTCCCACAATCACTCAAACCCCAGCTCTACTGGTTCCCAGTCATCAGCCACCTCCTCTGAAACTCTTGGATGTTAAGTATCTGACCTGTCAATTTCAAAGCTTCCAGACTCAGCAGGTGCTTTATTAAGGACAGAATTACGATTTCCCTAAATACAGTTCAGAAATACCCACTGAATTCTGTGGCTTTCTGATTTCTGATCCATAATCCTACTGCTCCCACCGAGGAACACATCAAAGCCTGTCAAAATTATTACACTTTTGAACTAAACAACTCCTGAACAGCTGCAAATTAAAGGAAAAATAAATTACACCATTCCAAATCCTTCTACCTTCCCAAGCACAAATGTTCAACAGAATTAATTCAAAAGTACTAAACTGCCAGCTGTTTAAAGTTAGCACAGACTCACCCAACCTGTTACCAGACTCCAACCTTTCGCTGTTTTTCTTGAGTTACAGTCAGCTCCCAACACCACCTGTTTCTTTCCTCCGAATTTCATTAAAGGAAAACTACACCTACACCCACGGTAACAAATTGAGACAATTTGACCTGACAAGGTCTTGCACGGGCAAGCAAATTAGAGGCATCACTGCTGCCATTAACCTTTCCAAGTAAATATCAATTATTAAACTTGCTGCACTACCTCTGTCCCCAGTTTGCTGCTGTGAATTAAGAGGGTCATCAGCCTTTTTGACAGATCTTGTTCATTTACACCTGCTGCCTGCCAGCAGGGGAGCCCGCACACCCACAGCCCGAGCGCTGAGCCAAGCTGCCTTAATTCATCAGTAATTACCCTAATGAGCCACATGCAGGACCCAACTAGGAGGACAAGTTGTTCTGCTAAATGGATGCATTGGTTTCACGGGCACTCTCTGCAGACCTGAGTATTAGCAAACTGGTCAAAAGCTTCTTTCCCTAAGTTGCCTCTGGCTTGACTGCTTGATTTCTAGTGATTTTCTCTGGGTGTCTTTGCTTGACTTTAAGAAATTCCTCCCGACCGCGTTTTCTGATTGAGCTTTACTGTAAAACTTGTGTTCCTTTCCCTTCAAAAATGTTTATCGCTTGTTTTAGATGCCACAAAGGCTCAGTGGGCCTGAGGCGAGGCAGGCCCCAAGCCCCACTGCAGGCACCTCACGGCCTAGGCCTCAGCTCAACACAGGCCCCAACAAGCTGCTCCCCAAATTCACATGCAAAAAACACAAAGTCCTCTTGTACAACACATTGCCAGAGACTCACACAGGCACTAGAGCAATACCAGCCACCATTGTTAAATACCTCAGGGAGTGGAGCCAAATAACCCATCTAAACGTAGGCTTGGGAAGGGGAGGGCTGTCCAAGAGAAGCTGCCTTTCCACTTGCACAAAGCTACTGCTCTTACAGAAAAGCATTAAAATTGCTCACGGGCAGCATTTAGGGAAGGACTCTGCTCTCCAGCTTGTTGACTTTGCTTGTCTGGAAGCACCCACACAGCCCGCTGCTATTTTCCGCTCCAACGGCAGCGCCGGCTCCTCTCCAGCCCTGCCAGACGGCGTTTTCCACCCAGCGTAACAGAGCCCAAACAGAAGCTCAAGAAACAGCAGGTAGAAGCATATGTGGGCCAAATCTGAGTATATTTGATCTCGTTGCCTTTAGGTCTGCTCAAAATATTGCAGGAAGTATTCGAGAAAAAAAAAAAAAAAAAGATCTCCAAACAACTCCAAATGCCCACAGCTCAGCAAGAGCGAGCCTTGGAAAGGTGCTGCTGAGGCTCGGCCCCGGAGGCTGGGGAGGTGGGAGGGAATCTTTTCTGAGACGTAGGTTGACTGCTGTGTCACCTCAGGACAGCCAGGCCGGAACAAAAAGGGGACAACTGTAGCTATTTCGGTAATTCGTCTTTTCCAAAGGCCAAATCCTGTTCTCATCCAAATCCCAAAAGTCAGCAAGACGTTCGTGTCAGTATGAATTCACTCAAACAGTAAACAGGTGGCAAAGTTGTACAAGCAGAGCCTATTTAATCACTGAAGTTAACAGAATTCTCCCTAAGTATTAATTGAGCCCAAGGCTGCTTAAAAACCAGACCAATGCAGCCTCCCGCAACAGAAATACACCTGACAACACTACATGCTGCAGAGAAAAGCTGGTGGTCGGCAATCCCAGCTATCTGCAATTGCTGCACTTCAGTTTCCATCAGAAACTACCGAGCTGTGTGTGAGAAGGTGCAGGGCACCCTTTGCAGCTCCATCCATGGGAGCAGGCCAGCATTGCAGACCACGCTGGCTTGGCAGGGAACAGCCCGGGGCAAGGTACGGTGGGTTTGTAAGGCCACGATCAATTTGCATGCTGCAGGTGCTCGCCGATAGTCCCAAGCCACGTTCGGAGCCAAGAATTATGAACCTTGCACGGCTGGACATCATGTAGCATGATTAAATATCATAACTCATTCCGGTAATAACTCCAGCTCTCATTAAAGTCCAGTTCTGCCATCCTGGACTGCTGCTGCCTTCTCATCTCTCCCATCCAGCTTCCCCCTGCTGATTTCTTCTTATGGGGCGGGAGTGGAGGAATACATGAATGGGCACAACAGGTCTTGCTTCCCTAAAAGGGCTTTTTCAATACCACTACACTGGCGCTCAGCTCCCACTTTTTAATCATAATAGATCAGCCTGCTCTCCATTTACTTAAGCTTTTCCGATGTCAGAGGAAAGCACATTTTTATTTGGCACACCTATTTTCAAATCACGGGCACGCTGCCCCTGCTCATTATTAATAAATACACTTCGATTTATCACAAGCTCCATTTGAGTGCCACAGGGAGCCTGGGGCAAAAGGAGACAAATTCTTTTCTTAAGTTGTTCTGAAAGGTGCTGGGCTTCCCGACCCTCACCCCCATTAACCCAGCACAGCTAGTGCGCTCCTACTGGGAGCTCCACGGCTTGCGCAGCGGCAAACTCGGACTGATCTTGTGCCATCTCAATATATTTGTTCATTATCTTGCGCACACACAGAAGCATTTGGAAATGTACTCGGGGCACAGGCCAAATTGAATCATCTGCCTTCATTTTCCACACGATCTGAAGCTACAGCTGCTACAACAGGCTGTGGGATTTTTATTTTCCTTCCTTAACAGTTTTTTTTCCTTGCTCTTAAAGTCACAGCAGTCTGATTTTAAACCCCTCACTGTTGCTTGAGTTCATGTCTGCTTTCTACAAATGCATCTTGCAGACAGAAACAGTGGGAAAAGAAATTCCCAACAACCTCCCTCTGTGCTGTTCTGAAGGTAAGACAGAAAGCAGCCCCCTCGGGGGGAGACATAACTAAAATATTAATCTCAAAGATACCTGTGTTCTGGTGGCTCAGATGGGTCTATTAATCCAGTAATCCCCTCACCTCTGCCAGTGGCCAGGCACTGGCAGGAACAGCACCCACCTTCTCTGTGCTACACTTGGGACCAGGGAATGGTGTCATGAAAATAAAGCCCTTCCAGATGAGAAGGGAGAAAAACCTCACAGCAGCACTAAGCCAAGGTTTGCCCTTTCACGAACACGGTAACTTCTGAAGCAAACAAGTTCAATTCCTTTTAAGATCACCTTTCATTTGTGTTGAGAGAAAGGACAGGCTAAATGCAACCTTCAGATTTAGGATTTTACTGACTTCACGGCAAACCTATTTTGGCAGAAGCTACTTGGAGATAAGTAGGTACAGCTGAGAGGCATCCAAGTCCCAGAGTTTAAATCCAAGCTTTCAGAACACCAGAGGGATGAGTCCACCTTATCACGCTCATCTATCTAAACCAATGCTGCTGAACACCACTTTACATCTCCTCAGTGTGTAACAACTTTATCATCTGCTCTACCAATGGACCCTTTTTCAACTTTTTCTCTAGGGTCAATCTAAAAAAGAAAGATTTTCTGCAGGTAAGATTTCATAATAACAAAGATTAGGATTCCCCCATGGCTACAAGAATTGATAGAACAATGGTTCCAAAACCGTTATCAAAACTAATTGTATAGCCCGTCCCCTTCCCAACAAACATGAAAATGATGTTTAAACAATATTTTGGGAAGACATTTTTGCTAGCATATGCTTGCATTTTATTATCAACTCCCAGATAAGCTCATGTTTCTCTTGGTAGACTATCGGCAGTAGCAGTTTTCTGCAGCAGGAGACAGTAAACTGCCATAATAAATACAAATGGACAATTTAATTAAAATATATTGGAGACTTGGAAAAAGTACTATTTGTGGGCAAAACAGTCTGTTAAGGGATCGCACTCAGGGCTAGTTCAGTGTGTTTTAAAGCAAGCAACAATAAGTGGCAGTGAAACATACTGCACAGAGCTCTATCCCAGTGATTAAAGAGTACACTGAAATTATAAGCGTCTGTTTTCCAGAAACAGGGGTG
>VZRU01016464.1:157044-229598 GCA_013398155.1 Pedionomus torquatus | reverse complement strand
GGCGGGGGGTTGGGAAAGTCACCCAGTTGCCTCTGGTTTTAACGCTGAAACAAAACAAACCATTTGGCTTCAAAAATGTACTTCTTTAAACCTGAAAAGACCCATGTATCAAAACAAGGTGGAATCAGCTAAACACATTACTTCTGACTTGTTTCCTTGAAAATCCAGCCTTAATGCATTCTAACAAAATTTATCTATCCCAAGCATACCTCATAATGAGATCAACTGGGAAAAATATCAGGCTTGTTTGTATATTTTATACTTGCTCTAACTTGGCAGTTTGGAGATTATGTATTCCCCAGGTCCCTCCTTAAATCGTTTCACACGCTGCAATTTGATTTTCTTTGCTTGCCCTTTTCCACAATTTTTTTGATACATTTTATTGAGTTCTGGCTCAGAGGGAAACGTTCCCTTTGAATTAAGGGTGCAATCATTTTTTTTCCCTCTAAATAAGGACATATGGCATGGAAAGCAATGTTATGGTCTGAGGGTTTTATGATTGAAGCAGGACTCATTTTAAAAAATGACAGTAGTATCAGGTTAGATTAGAGCAGATTTTCTAATTGGGTGGTGCTGCTGTGGATGCTGTGATTGGCTATCTTAGCTATAACTCATTTTAAATATGATGTCCATCTTTACTTACTGTGATGAAGAGGAAAACAGCAGCAATAAGTTACGATACAGAAGGAAATTAGTCTTTTTTTTTTTTTTTAAGAAAAACAAACAAACAACAAACCACATTCATTCAGAAAGTTATGACTTTTAGAAGCTTTGAGTTTGTAAATTTGACTGGTATGTGGACTTCTGGTTTCTAATCCTGGCATACCTGTTTCCTCTGGATAAACTGCTTAAATAACCTGTATTGCAATTTTGCAGTCTGTAACATGTTGGCTAATTTTTGCCTCTCTGTGGGATGCAGACAAGTAGAATTCGTATCAGCAAAGGATTTCTGTGCTTAGAAGCTGTCAGAGTTATCTGCTACAGAAAGACAACAACTTACTGTAAAAAAAGTAATATTAAAATATCAAAAGTACTTAATGGCTATTGTTTGTTTCTCAGCTGTTTGAGCAACAACTCAAATACTCATTAATAACCTAACTTTTAAATCTTGCCACTAGTCAGGAGGGTCATCTTACATTGTTAAAAACAATGAAAACTGAGCTCATTTGGTGCGGTCCATTGCCTTTTGCAGTTTTTGGAATCTCAGAATCTTCATGGTTGGAAGGGGCCTCTGAGAACATCAAGTTCAAGCACACACATACCGGAAAAAACAAAAAACAAACCCTATCCAAAAAACCCTAATCCCACA
The DNA here is from genome assembly GCA_013398155.1 of Pedionomus torquatus. Lineage (NCBI taxonomy): Eukaryota > Metazoa > Chordata > Aves > Charadriiformes > Pedionomidae > Pedionomus > Pedionomus torquatus. The sequence continues at coordinate 228,289 of VZRU01016464.1, read as the reverse complement.
AAAAAAATCACCCAACCCAACAATCTCAGCAGAGTATGCCCTGAAGTGCCACATCTACGCATTTCTTAAATACCTCCAGGGATGGTGACTCCACCACCTCCCTGGGCAGGCTGTTCCAGTGCCTGACCACCCTTCTCAGTGAATTCATTCTTCCTAATATCTAATCTAAACCTCTCTGCTGCAACTTCAGACCATCTCCTCTGGTCCTGTCATTATTCCCCTGAGAGAAGAGGCCAACACCCACATCCCTACACCCTCCTTTCAGGCAGTTGTAGAGGGTAATGAAGTCTCCCTTCAGCCTCCTCTTCTCCAAACTAAACACGCCCAGTTCCCTCAGCCTCTCCTCATATGACTTGTTCTCTAGACTTCTCACCAGCCTAGTGGTTCTCCTCTGGACATGTTCCAGTTGCCATATGCTGCTCCTGTCCGACAGAGTGACATCCTACACTGAGCTTGGCTATAGCTCTCCCACAGACACTTCTCGCCTCTCTGCGCTCCTGCACATACCACAAGCAACACAAAGCAAGTCTCAGGCTCGGATCAGAGATGCACGCAGCCCGAGGCTCTCTGCAGTGCCCACGCAGGCTCTGCTGAACACTGCCTGACTCGCTTTGCCTTTCTGAACACCTAACTAGAGAGAAGCTATGTTTAACCTCATGATTTTTGAGCACTGAGGCCCAAAGAGTGGGCCAGTGCCACTGGGAACGGGAGTAGCCTTTTTTACTAGCGCATGGTGCAGAGAAGCTGTAAGGAGCATCGGGGTTGGCATTTCTGCAGCTCGACCGATGCACTGGAAACGCCGCAAACATTTTTCACAGCTTCTCGGCTGGCAGGTGGCCTCGGCTGCGGAGCAGAGCCGGTACCGCTTCCCTACGCTCTCAGGATCACTGTGATACGGAGACCTAAAGCTTATTTTGGAAAAGAGCTGGTGCTTAAGCAGGCAAAACTGCTCGATTTTACAGCTGCCATCAGGCCTGCATAGCAAACTGCACTCTGCGTGCCCCCAGCCGTACTTGGCAGATGGTAGGAGACAGCTGGGAAAATCTGGGTTTGACATACGTCAATGATAAACTGTGTCAGCGCAGGCCTGCTTCGGTTACAGCGAGTGAGCGTGTGTGCAGGAGTGAGACTTTGACTGGTGAAGGGGAAAGAGCATTCCTAACCAATTTAGCTAAAACCTGCCTTCTGCAACAGGGTACACACAGGCACCCACGGGCCCTCGGGGCTGTCTGGAGAGGCAGGCGAGGTGATCAACGGGTAACACACAATTTTGAGCTTCAGGCTACAGCACGAACCCAGCCCAACACATAACAAAACAGTCCCCACCAGAAGTGATGACTTATCAGGTCCTGTTGAGAATGCAGACTACAGCCAATTGCCAGAGAAAAAAAGTCAGGACTCCCTGTTCTCCCTCAGTGAAGAAAACCCTGAGAAATCGGACAATCTTATTGGGGCACCTCGGTCAGTGTTTAGAAATAAAGACAGGCACGTGTAGGCACAAAAACCCAACCAAACAAAAAGACACACACTACTTGCTGACAGAAGAGAAGCAGCCTGTGAAGCTGGGAGGTGACAATGAAACCATAGCTAGGCAAGGATAATCACCATCAACAAAAAAGCAGCAGCTAATAATTGCTGCACCAGCTGTAATGCTTTGCTAGAATCGGATGCCCTAACTACACTTTAATTTAGCAACAGGGCTAAAGGAATAGCATCCAGTAAATACTCCACAGGACAGCTAAAAGCCTCTAAGCAAGTTACTAAATAAGATTTGTAGCTTCAAGTTTCACATTAAGGTGATTTGGATCTTTGATTCTCAGTTATAAAATGCCATCCAACGTGCATCAAATGAGAAGTTGATTTTGCACATTTTTTTCAGTGATGGGAAAGAAATGGATACACTAAAGATCAGCTCAGGATTCTTACAACAGATGCATGAAATGTTACCGACACCAGTGCAGCTGACAATATCAAAAGGACCACTGCGGAAGAAGTACCTCTGAGCAGGACAGGTACGATGGACAAATCATCCATTTAGCGAGGAGAGAGCTGGGTTCAGCTGGAGCCAATGGCCCAAATCAGACTGAGTTTACCAATGCTCTTAAACACCATGTAGGAAGCAATCAGAATTGACAGCTTTAACATTGCTGCCATCTATGCATACAGATACCATCTATTAAAGGCTAATATCAACAGCTGTGATGTTCAAAGCAAAAGCAGATTTAATATACATATTAAATTGCCCAAAGCTGCAGGAAATGTTTCAAAATACATCAGGAAATTCAACCAAGAAAAATCTCTCTGTATACTACGGTATATTACCCACCAAAACCAAGGGTTGTGAATTGAAGCAAAAGGGATGATAACCTTCAGAAGTGATTTTAAGTACGAGAAGGTAAAAAAGCAAAGTAAACACATTACTAATGATGGCAGATAGGCAAAACATTCCATGCAGTTCTGTGTTGTCCTTGAGAGGAAAAGAGACTCATTCCTCAGCCTCCTGATAACAAAAGGAAGACGTTAGACAACATTTGCTAGGAACAAAGTCCAGACCTGTTGCACAAGCCTGAAAATCAGAGATCATGTGCACACAGATGTTTTAATAGATCTTGGAATAGCCACTGAGAAAACTGAAAAAAACCCAAATATTAGAGAAATATTTCAAAGGACCAGCCAGGTCTGTCTGGGCAGCTATAGGCACACAGCCTGCAGCTACTACAGAAGAGGGATTCCTCTGCCAAACAGAGCTGATTGCTCGGGAAAAGCTGGGAACATCACAGTGGACAAACAAGTCCATATGATCTTCAAGTGTAATGCTGCAACCAAAGAGCAATAAACCAGTCCTTGAACAAGGAAAGCGAGGCCAATTTCTCTTGAATACAGCATGGGCAGGAAAGATTTTGGAAGACTGACTTGGTGTACAGTCCACCTAATGAGACAGCAAGGCAAAGCTCTACCCATGGCAACTACCGCCTAAACTGTGGTACAAACTTCTTGTCCTGAATTGCTCCTTCTTATTTCTTGCAGGGACCACAGAGGTCAATGAAACTGCCATTAGAAAAAGCAGTAATTGCCAGCAGCCTTCCCCGTGTGATGCAGTGCAGATTTCTCCTTCCTTAGAGCTGGGAACAAAAGTTACCATCCTGATGCTGATCGATGGCGAAGGAGGGTTTTGCGAGGGCAGCCTCCAAACCCTGTGGGCTCTTGTCTGTAGCTCAAAGCAGGGACAAAAGCATCCACATTCTCGCTCAACAATTCATTCAAACCCTCCAAGTGTCCCATGTGAAAAACCATGTGAAAAATCTTAGTACAGTAGGGTTTCAAATTCATTACTAGGACTCCAAGGCACCACAATAACACAATTAAAACACCACCAGATGTGCGTCATATAATACACGTCAAAAAAAGAAAAGACGTACTGTGTGCAGATACAACAACAATTTGCTGTTCAAATTAATTCAGGAATCAGCACCATCCCTATAAACCCAATATGTAAAACACATGCTACTGCAGGCATGCATAAACTGCATGCAATTTTTTCCAGATAAAGCCACACATGCAATTAATCAACTAAGCTGAAAAAAGAAAAGAAACAAAGTAAATAAATAAATACAAAGGCTGCCTAGGGAATGATTAATTTTACTGAAACTGCTGTCAAAGATGACAGCGCTGAGCAGAGTCTCAGCTGTTAGCTCCTCTCATACCCCTGGCTGTACAGTCACACCCTGGCCTCTGTTCATCCGGGAGCTCCAATGTGGCAGGAACCGGCACCAACCAGAGACGCAACCAGATTTCTTGCCCAGCACTGGCGTAAGGTTAAGCTTCAGTGGCGCAGTTTAAATCACAGGAGACAGTGGACAGTCTTTCTTTCACGTAACATGGGATCAGGCCTAACACTGCATTTTTTCAGCCATTCCTCAACCAGCCCACAATCACGTCCCTGAACTCATCTTTATTATGTCCCTGTGTTATTTCTGAAAACCCCGTAAAACCCAGGAGCAAGGCTCCCACACAGCAGCAGCTGGGGCAAAAGCTGGCATTAAAGGCAAGAGAACCACCACTTCAAAGACAAGGGAACTGATGGATGGTTGGCAGAAGCTGTGGTATAGAAATTTAGCAAAGCAGAGACAACCCCCATGCGCATCACCATGCATATTTCTATTCCAACTTCTACCTTGTTCTAGTCAGACCTATAATCTGCTAATTCAAACTCTACCAAGCCCCTGCTTGTCCTCTGTCTAGACCTGCTGTGATCTCTCATTTCCCTGGCAGACGTCTTCATCCCCCAACCTACCCCTCATCACCCACAGGCAATGGAAAGTTAACCACAGCTGCTTCAGTAGGTCCCAACAAGAACGATTTTTTCAGGCTCCCAGCATTAGCAGATGAACCAAGCCACTCTGGAAAAAATCAGAGCAAACTTTACACTTCTGCAGGTGTGGAAAGCAGGTCCCTGGCTCTGCACTTGAAGCAGAGGTAACGTGAAACATCATTACTGTCTGGTTGTGATGACCCATTGTGATCGGTCAAGGCATCACTGATGTCAAGGAAAGTTTCAGTAAAGCCATGAGATCCTACACCACTACTACAAAATTTTTCATTTGAGAAAAAAGTGTTAAAGCTACCAGAGCAAGCACAGCCAGATCCACAAAGCAACACAGAAGCAATTTCCTCTAAATACCCAGGGGACATCCTGTTTGTTGCCTGACATCCTGAAGAAAACAAAAATCTAAGAATAATTACAGCCAAAGAAACTAAGGTGAAGCCCTTTGGTAATTTTCAGCCCTGAGTAACTAAATAGGGGCGACAATTATTTTAGCTAATGATCACTGAACTTTGAGATCAACACTCACAGCTGAGGAATGGGAAGCAGCTCTTCAGAAAGCAGCGCTGCTGTTACCCTCAGCCCAGAGCTCTGTGGAAGAGCTTGGTGTCATCAGGGGACACAGTGAATTACCCAAAGATGCAAGGAAGCACAGAAAGCTCAGTAAAGATGGACTGGGAGCCTGCCCTACCGTCTTCCTACAAAAGAGACAACAGCAATTTATGGTGGAGGAAAATGCTTCTTGTTGGTCTACGCTGTACTCTCGTGATGTGTGTAAATGGTGCATAAGACGCTTATCAAGCTTTAGGCCAAACCTTGGTTTTGTTCAGGTTCAATAGGTTTGGAATCAGTCTAATCCAAAATGGAACAAGGAGCTTTTAAAGCAAAATTAAGGTAACAGCCCAGTTAAGTTAAAAAGTTAAAGTGCTGCAGTCTTTCCCTTTGGAATGGTCTTAATTGCAGGAAGCACTTATCTTCCTTGTCACATTTGGTTCAGAAAGGTGTCTTACACAGTAATAAGCATCTGTTTTCTCTACTTTTTCAGTAGGAAAGTCTAGAGTTAGACAACAGCACCTTAGAAGATAATGCAGTAACAACAAGATGCATTTATTGGTGATCGTACTAGTATTTCCTGAGAGCATCTCCGAATGCTCTGCAAACACTCATCACGTCCAAACAGCAAGGGCGCTCAGTGGGTAGTATTAGTGTCCCAGATGCTCAGAAGAAAAGTTCAGACGACTTTGGGAACATCAAGCAACAGACCTGGGATGGGGCTAGGACTACAACTGTATAGGAACCTGGATGTTTAATAGCACCACAGCCTTTAATAGCAACCATCCAGCATCTTAACCACAAGATCATTCCCCCTGGATTATGTGTAAAGTAAGCGTTTCTCAGGAAGAAAGTAAAATATTAACAGAGTAGATCTTGCTGAGAAAAGAAAAAAAAATTGAATTACTGCTTTTTGGATGCTGCTTGGATACTCCACACCTCAACAGGAAAAATTTCAGTAAAAAGAGGCACAGAGATATAGTGTGAAAAAAATTAAGCCATCAGTAAGGGAGGCTTTGTGGAACAGGGTTAAAGGAGCACACCTTTGCTCCTGGGAAGATATAATGGGATTCAAGGATTGCTCTCGATACATGGGACAATGAGGTTTTACTTTGGACAGAAAGACCTGTGCCTAAATGCTGCCTGAAACCAGGAGGCTTCCATGGATCTTAGATACAGATTTGGACAATGCCCACAGTCACAAGCAGCAGTGGGGCCCAGAGCTGCTGTAACTGGGGAGAACAAAATGGAAAGCTCAATCCAGAGGCCAAAAGCCAGGAGAAGGACTTCTCTAAATAGTAGCTCTTTCTGTGAGTGTGGGAGAAGAAACAAACCCCAAAATAACAAAATTCACCAAGGCAGAACTACGGGTAGAGCTAGAAAGCCAAGTAATTATTCAGATTTTTAATGCTCCCTTGTTGCTGCCTGTGGATGAGCGGCAAGATTACAGCAAGCGGGAATGGCAAAAGCCTCTAAAATTATGATGCAAAAATTGAACATGTCTCCTAGAGACGTAAAACTGGTCTCACGTGGAGCTTTTGTGCTAATAGTTGTCTCAGTTGATATGCAAATTCCATATAACAGCACATGTCTAGATACCATTGCACTATAAATACCCTTGCTCAAAACACTTTACCTTGCTGCTGCTCACAATGTACCTGACAGTTTCCCATTTAAAACAATATGAACGTTAAAGGAAACCATTAACGGAGGGCTAAAGGAAACGATCTTATTCACTGAACCAAGGCTGTTGTCTCAGCAAAGCAAAGCAATTAATACTTGAGTTCACAGGAAAATGTATTAGCACAACAGATGCATGTGCACGTATTTCGGCCCTTTGGTAAAATGCACTGTTTCGGGGCCAGATGTTTCTGCTCATGCCAAAGAGGAATCCAGCTGCATCAAGCTGTGAATATTTCTTCTGATCTGTCAAAATCTGCTATGAACTAGAAGAGAAAAAAACAGAACTGAAGTTTGAAATAGAAGTCTGTTTTCCACTGGGGATTTTACCACCATCTGTATTTTAAAAGCTTTAGTACAACTTGACAGAGTCTGAAAAAGTTTGCAACACAATAGGTAAAGCACATTGAAATACCGTTCAAATAAGGTTTCTGGTAGAGTTGAAACATATGGTAAAAGGCTGGTTTTGTGCACATTTTTTCCCTTTAAAAATCAATTTATACTTATTAGTTGGATTTACAACATGTTTAAATTGTACAGCCTTTCTTATAATGTGCTGCCATTACAAGCTGAACTCTCATTATTGAGACGATAGAGCAATATTGAATTACTGGGCAAACAAAGTCCTTTTTCAAAACCACTAGAGGTGATTCTTTTTCTCACGGTTTCTAAACCCCCCCTTTTTTTCCCCCTTTCATTAATAGAATTACTATGGATTTGCACTGATGCAAGAGTAAAATGATATCCTTTTCCTGAAACCATAAAAAAAGGAGCCAAAATGGAAACAGAACAGCTAAGCCTAAAGCATGGAAAGCATCTCCTACCAAGGTAAGTTCACAAACTATGCCATGTCCTTCCTAAAAACTATCCACCAGCACGCTCTCACCTTGCAGCCTACCGGGTGAAACCCCTGTAAACTCAGTTCATGGAAACCTCGGTTGTTTTATCCCCAAAATCAGCTCCTGCTGCCCAAAGGGAGAATGTGGCAGCAGGAACGGGACCAAGCATTGACCCGCTTCTGTTCACTAAGTGGCTGCACCATCATCTTCTGGTGAGTCCTAAAGCTGAGATTTTCTGAAGTACCTCAGGCACCCCAGCTCCTAATAGCACTGAGATTCCAATCTCTCATGCTCTACCTTCAAAATTACAGCTTTAGAAATAAAGGGAAAAAAATTGTAAAAATCTCCTGAAACAGACAAATGTACATCGTGCGGCACAAAGGAAACAGAACATTGCTACATATATCTGAACTGAACTCAGTTTAAATTCTGATCTTCTCCAGTTATTGCCTGCACTCCACATTTGTGCGCTAGTGCTCAGGCAGCTGTGCTGCCTTCCAGGTGTGCGGCGCAGCTTTGCCACTGACAGGGTTATCTATTTTACAAAGAATTATGCTGGCAGTGAAAATCACAGTAGAATTGTTTTGAAAGAAGCAAGCCTCAGATGGACAATTTAGATTTCACAGAAGTTGAAAGAGGATTTGCAGGTTCAAATTATTAATCAACACCCTGCCAGGCAGGGGCCAAGAGCAATCTGCTGGTGCTGGGTTTTCTTGGACTTAAAACTGCAAAATCTGGATTTTGGATTGACTCGGTGGAGAGAGGGGGTTTTGTGCCTACAGCTCTTGCCTTCTGAAGCATGGAAGCAAAACCGATCCCTGGCTTTTAAGAGCAAATATGAACTTACGGATGGTGGGGGACATTCTTCCTCCAGGAAACTGGGGATTCGGGGGCTTTCTGAACCAATGGACACAGTGCACAGACACAGACTCTGTTGCTCAAAGCATGTTCTAGCTATGACTAGAATAGCTATAATATAGACTACATAATATAGACCATTATGAACTACCTGTGAGGCCTTTCTTTTACTAGCAAGAAACACAGAGAAAAGAGACAAAAAAAAGATGGGTGCTCTCAGAGTACCCAGCCTATCACTGCAGCAGCACCGCTTCTCCCACAGTGACAATGGCCACGACACAGGCTGCTCCGACAAGCAAGAAATTAATTGTAATAAGCACCCAGCACCTCTGGTCACATCAAGCTAGCTTTACCATCCTTTTACTTGACCTTTCAAGCAAATACATGCCTGCAAAATTCTGCAAAATAAACATGGAACCCCTTTGTAAACAACTTTAAAGGGAATGCTAACAATTGTTGTTCTACACACCAAAATATCAAACAGGTAGAGGCACATTCCATCGATTTCTGTGTATTTCCATAAACCCCAACACAATCTCCAGGGGGACAGGCACTGGCACAATTGAGGGGACCACTGGTATCTGTGGTCAGGACATGCAGTGACATGGACGCAACACGTCTCTCAGGTGTGTCTTGCTGGTGCACTTCAGAAGAGCATCCTACCCCTGCAGACAGTTAAATCACAGCTCTGGCATGCCAGAAACCACCCCATCTGCCACACTGCTGTGCTCAGAGTGCAGAGGGCTGAGAAGGGGGATCCTGCAGCCCAGCTGGGCCAGCATTAGGTGCCACACGGGTCCCTGAGCAGCTGCTTGTGGTCTCACATCTGGAGCCCCAGAGTGAGGAGTGCTGCTGGCAGCACCCACCCAGCTGGGGAATAGGTGCGAGCGGCAGAAGGGTAGGGAGAAAGTCCCTTCTCTCTGCCTCTCCAAACCCACGTGTGAGAGATGATGTGCACATGAACAAGACAGGACAGCCCAACATTCCAGCCAGACAGCACCCATCCCAGCTCTTCTCTCCAGTGTACATCTTTATTACAAAGAAGTGTGCAAGGTGAAGATTGGGAGCTTGAGGCTAATATCAAAACAGAAACAATGGGATACGATCCCACAGACTCTGACCGGAAATGGGGATTTGTTTTTTCTTTATTTTTACCTTAGCTGTCTCTGTGAGCCGAGCTACACAAGTGTCACGCTGCTGCTCCTGTTGCACTATATTACACTACTACTTGTTTCCTCTTGCCAGCTACTCATCAAGGATTACCCCCAGCACAGCCCTCTGTTCTTTCAGATCTAGTCAGAAGGCAAATTAGTCGCAGCCTGATGGGGGAGTGCTAAATTTTTCATTACAATCTTTCTCCGGAGGTTTAGTGTTTAATAATTTGTACTGTCTAAAATTTCACATATGGGAAAACACGGCACCACACAGCCTCTCCAGATGCCTTTTTTTTTTTCCTTGCTGCTAATCATGTGAACCCCCCAGCTAAGGGAATGGATTTAGGGCATAATTAAAGCTTTATACTTTAATAGTAATATGGGTAAAACTCAATCTTATTTTTGAGAAGAACACGCCACATTTGTAAATTCCCATTTCACCGAGGATCAATTTTCAAACAGGCTTTGTACCTGGGCTTCTTTGTTCCTGATATACCATGGAAACAACCCACGTAAGCAGCTCATGGTAGCATGAAAGACACACACCCCTGCTTAGCCACCGCGAAAGCTCTTTAATTCCTTACGATCAATCCAAGAGTGGTGGTGGTTGTGCGGGGACCATCTGTAAGAGAGCCTTCACATCATCTGCTCTGGTTTTCATCACATAATTTGGCAGGAGAGTCTCTCAGATTGGTCACATGAACTTCAAATCTCTGAAAGTTTTAGCTACAGCCCTCAGCAGAGCTGAAGTGATTGAACTTTGCTGCTGCTCTCCCAAACCTCCCCCAGCCACCATCCTTCCTCCTTCCCCACACAGCCTGGAAACCGCAGGGCTGCTCTCACGCCTGGGAATGCAGAGCCTTCTTCAGCCTTCCCACAGCATTGCTTTGTCCCCACATTTCTGCTGACAAGAACAACCTGGAACACATTTGGGGATTAACTACAGCTGCGTGCAGAGGACCAGCCCAAGGTTTACATACCGGTTAAGACCTCAGAAAGCCTCATTGCAAGAGACTTACATGGGACCCAAATAAGAGGTAGATTCTGCAGTAGGTACTTCACAGCAAATGACCCACCATGTAATCTACTTACTGCTGTAACCTACCATCCTTTTCCTGAAACCATATCCCCAGGCATTTTTCCCCGGGTTTTCCAGAATCCCTTTATCTTCACAGCAACACACCAAGATCTCAGCGACGACACGTTGCTGCAAAGCACCACGGATTGGAAGGGGAAGTGAAACGGAAGAAGGGGTGCTAGCAGGAAGGCAGGAGACAGATTTCTCATGTGGCTGAGACAGGAATAGTTATGTGATGGTCATCATTTCAGGGACTAATTTTAATTATTTGATGTTCTCTGGAGTTCATCAAAAGAAGCACTCCAGTAATTATGTTCCCACGATAACAACTTACAAAATCAAGTCCTTTCCCTCTTCTCCTAAACATCCTCCTAAGTAAATTCGGGAAATGCACACAGAGTAGGACAACAACCACCTTTCACAATATGGCTTCAATTCAATCCAAGTTTCTCCCATCTGCTCAAGAGACCTACAGAGTGCCTTAAAATGAAGTGCTTCGTTGCTGTGACAGATTTCTGATTTCCCATAGAGACACCAGGTGATAAAGAGCCAGTTTGAACTAGAGTGGTAAAACTTTACAGTGTTTTTGGACAAATCCCATGTTTCAACAGAAAGGAGAGATTCCAGTTTTGCCATGAAGTGTCTCTGCTCCTATGTCACGGTTGAAAGCCAGGTTTTACTCTACCAATCAAGCTGCAATATTGGGTGAGGTAAAGTAAAACTGTTACCACCAGTAAGCCCCTACTCAGCTCTCAGAGCCTGCAGTGGCAGCAAATCTATCAAGTGACCTAGAACTCAGAAATAATGACCTTGAAAGTGAGAGCTTATTTCTGGTTTTATCCATCTTTAATATCATAGCTTAAACTAAACCAACCATGCACTTTAAGATCTATCTTGTATCCTTCCAAATCTATTGGAAAATGCTGAAATCCTGAGATGTTATTTGTTGAAGTGCAGAGCTTATCACGGGTCAAAATTCTACTTGCCTTCAACTGATCCTGTGCATTACTTAAGTCAGTACAAGAGATACGGGACAGACAGGAGCCAAAACTCAGTGAACCTTTTTAGCGGCCAGGAAACTACTGAGATCAACTTGTGATACATAGTAGTCAAATTTAACTGCTAGAAAGGAATATATGTTTTTAAAGAGTTTTCTAAATTATTTTGAGTTCCAGTTTCACTGGCATGTACAGGTCCTGCTGGGTGAAGACTCTCAGCTCCATAATCCTTAACTTTTTCACACCATGTAGCTTTACGAAGACTTGGTCAGTGACCAGCTGCAAGGGTGGCAATGTAACACTACCTATGCAGTGACCTTCAGGAGGTTCACTTACCTCCAAGTTTAGCAGTCACTTCCATGAAAGCCCAGGGCAGCAATATACACATATGGAAACGTAACAGAGACAAAGCCTCCATGTCAAAGAGCGGGTTGGACTCTTGCTATCGGGCCCATAGACAGTGATCCCTTATTCTCCAGGACATCTGCTTATCCAGCAAAACAGAAGACAGCCGTCCAGCAGACAGGACAGCACTGGGGTTAGCGCACACCACACAGAGTCAAGTTCTGCCCCTAGATCCGAACTTAGGCACATTTATCTTTACTAGTGCCTCCTTTTTTTTTTTTTTTTTTCCTTTTTTTTTCCCCTTCTTCTTCACTAGAAACCAGTCTCACACAATGTCATTATGCTCAGTTTGTGAGACTGAGTTTATCTTTGACTGCCAAAAGCACGGTAATCTTCAGTACAAAGTATGATTACTGTGTCATCACGCATCTCTACAGATAGTGATGCTCACGTTATCCTTTGAACGGGAAGAGGTCAAACCACTGATGTTAAACCCGTGAGGCCTGAGAGCTAGAGGACAAGCTGCAGTATCAGTTTTTGCCAGAGGAAACTCATCCATGTTCTGATTTGGCGGGAGAAGGATTTATATCAACTTACACCAGATAAGGAACATGGGAAATAAATACAAAAGTCAGAACTTACTAATGGGTATTATTTCTCAGATAGTAGCAAGTTAATGCTATATAGCTAGGCAACAAAGCCATACCATCCTTGATAAAGGCATAAACACATTAAAGGACTAATCCCTGTGTGACATGAGGTTACTTGTGAATTCATAAAATATTCACTGCTTCTGCCAGCACTGCCTTAAAAATCACTGTTCTGTCCCAGCCTGATCAAACCCTGCAGCCCATGATTTGCTTCTCCTTCAATATGCACAAACATGCAGAGAATTCCATTATAAATCCCTTTTTAAAGGCTAAATAGAAGTCTCCCCTATCACAGACAAACCAGCAGCTTGACCTAATTTCAGTAGTTCCATATTATTTCTGGTATCAACTTATCTAACAATTACACCCTGCCATGAAGACATCAGGGTCATGCTTCTTGCTCAGGTCCTGTTTCAGAGGAGGAACTATGGGAAGCAAAGCCCATCGTCATTCCTGGTGCAGGGCAGTGTCAGGTCAGTCACCTACCCTACCCAGAAAATCCATAGGATGTTTTATTTCACACATTTACTCCACGTTCAGACCCAATTCCCTCAAGTTATAGATCATTTTCCTACTCAGTAGAAGCAGTAATTCAACACTACGCAAAGGGTTAAGAACATGTTTGCTTTCCGTTATTTTAAGAGGTCCCTTCTTTCTATCAGCTGCCTTTGAAGACAGTACAGATTACAAAATCCATCACAAGTAGCAGATGCTGTTAAAAACAAGTACTGTTACAAGTTGCCATACTACTAGAATATGGACTAGAAAACAGGAAGCTCTTCTTTAATTTGTGAAAATAAGAAGCTGATCAAGAAAGAAATAATGATCTACGACAACGAATTCATCTTGAATAAACTCAATATTTTGTGGTCTTTTTCCTCCCCGTAAGAAAGTTCAGACTGCAAAACCAAAGCTCTTAAAGTAACTTAATAAAAATATTTGCTGGGGGATAATTTTACATCCTTAGCTCTACACCCAATATTTAGTATCCATTTCACCATTCTCGGTATGGAGCCTATGGGTATTTTGATAAATGGGATCAATCCATTAAAATTTTGTAAACATCACTCTCCTTGTGCTAAAAGACAGTTCGGGAAGTCTTCACTCAGATTTTCCTGCACAGGCAGGAGCAGCAGCAGAACGTAAACTAATGGAATGGCTATTCAAGAGAAACCTTTCTTCACTCTCCTAAGAACACTGAGAGAACTTGCATTAAGATCCAAATTAGAGGTGAAAATTCTCATGATGAAAGTTATCCTTTTTCAGACTAGAATTAAGGTCATAATTATGTTTCATTATAGAAATACATAAAACCACATGAAAATACATAGAAATACAAAGAAGCACAATAAGACCTGTTAAAGGGACAAGATATTTCCTAAACTTCAGCATACCAAGCCTGTTTCAAAAGTGACAGTTTAAGGCTTGGGCTTTCTCCAGATACACTCATTAGTTACTGCAAAATAGAGGATTGCTTCATTACTGGCACGCAGATTTGAAAATAAACACTGCCTCCTTCGAAGTCCAAGAAAGCCACACTGAAGTAACAAGCCAAGATTCACACATCAGGATATGAGTTGTCAGAGCTCTGCTTAAATCACTGATGTTCTGACTGGTTCAATTATACAGCAGGACAATAATGAAAGGAAAAGCTAAAACAAGTACCCACCCTGGAATACTGAGTATGAAAACATGATATAGAGCATTACTCAGAACATTATTTTGAAGCACCCTTTTCTTCTGGGAAACCACAGATATGGTAATATCTAAGTATGATTTTTTTCTTTTTTTAAAGAAGATAGTCAAAGTAACAGTGCATTTATCTGCTGGTAAAATGGAGGGAGGGGAAAAGAGACTATTGTTTTAAAAAGTAGGAAACCTCCACCGCTGCCACCTCCACCACCCACAATCCTTCGACTTCCCTGAAATCAGTGATATCTTGGGGCAAAGAGACAGCTCTTTCCTTGCTGAAATTTCACAGCAAATGGTTTTACAAGCTCTGTATTGTTTTATCAGCCATTAGTGAACAACTTTAATGATAAAATTTACCCCAGCTCGTAGGAATTGCCACATTTTAGGCAAACTCTTTACAAAAATGGTTTACCAATCAGAAAATTAAAGTGATTTAACACTGAATATGCCTCCCTCTTCCAATGAATAAGTTGCTAAAAACAAAACTCTGATGCCAATTTGAAAGATTTAATGAATATGCGGAGCGTTAAACGAATAGACTATGCCCCAGAGCTGCTCATTTAGGATGCTGCTGTTATAATAAAATTAGGTAAGTGTCCAATGAAAGCTCAGGACCCTGGGCTGGTGCTGTCTAATTGAAGTTTACAACTTTATTGGAGGATTCCTTGCATCTTATACGTTTGCTCTGTAGAGTTTAATAGCTGGTGGCCTTGGCTGTAACTTAATTACAAATCAGAAGGGAAGGTTGTGTCAGCATGATAACATTTGGCTAAGCTGAAATGTCGGTTTCAGGCATATTTCACCTGTTCTCATCTTAATTTAACTGGACTAATAGGTCCTAATCATATAGAACAAATGGGTCTTTGAAGTAAAGATAAAATTAAGGGCCAGGTCCTTCATATCCTTTTATCACCAGTGAAAATGCTGAAAGTCAGTGGCACCAAGCACCCATCAAGTATTTCTGACCTTCAGCAAAGACGAGGGTGACAATGTGGTCAATCCCTCTCCAACGCATCCCAGGAAGGCAACAAGCCCTGGGTTAAGCCTTGTGACCAACGGTGAGTTTGAAATCATCCTGAAGGGGAGAAAATGGGAGGTGTAAACGGAGCAAGAGACAATGCCAGTTGCCTGCCCAGGGTTCAGTAGTGTCCATGCAGGGCCATGGTGAAGGAGAGCATGTTTCACCAGGACCTGTTGCAAGGGATGAGGAAGGGGAAGTGGGGAGGGTTTCAGCAGATCTAGAGGTGGTACATACCCAGGGCCTTTACATATATTTTTTCAACACTCTAACAATAACTTGATGGGAAGAGTTGATTGGCAGATGCCAAGTTAAACACTTTGAGAAGATAAAATAAGCCATGGGAAAGTAAGACTATGTAACTTTCTAGAAGATAAGATAGAGCATGTTCACTAAAACAAAACCACCTCCACATCCCATTACACAGACCTGTATTGTACAGCCGTCCATTAACAGTCAGTATGTTCCACTGATTAAAAAGAAAATTTAATACATCTGTCGGAGCAGAGAGACAGAATAAATATCCTTATCATTCCATTTACTGTAAATAATACTTAAGTGCAAGTCAAATATTAGCTATATTCAGCACAGCATCATAACAAAACAGGCACTGCTAACATTATGGTCCCAAACTGTGTTATTCTTAATTAACATCTGACATATATCTGCTTTTGCAATCACCCATTACTGATTAAATGACAAGGCACAATGTCAGATGCATAATCTGATTGGTTAGTACTCAGTTACCAAGGTGTTACATTTTGAAATTGCCTGTGAATTGATTTCTTTTATTGAATTAATAAGTGTTATCATACTGTACAGAAGGTAAAATTGCTACTGAATGTGAGCGATAACATATAATTACAGAAAATCAAATCCTAATCTGCAGAGCCAAGCCAGGTGTCAACATTTTAATTGTAGTTTGGAAAGCACAGTAACACCATGGAGCAGGGGGAGGAAGGGAAGAGATAGCTTGAGTGTGGGAAGAAAGAAACATATTGCACAAAAAAGCAACTCCAGTTCGGCACGAGAGCAACCTCGAGGGATGTCAGTCTCCCGTGTGTACAGAAATACTATGCTTGATTTTTCATTTTAGACTATAATACCACATGCTGGGACACCTGACTGTCATCCAGACCCAAATCCATCTCTTAGTGTCTACAGATGTGCATTTTAGGGAGAATGTTTCTGAAAGATTTTAGGAGATACAAGCATAACATATATGAATTATGCACTTCCCCTATTCTTCCCTTTAAAAAAATTAAATAATTTAGATCTCTTCCCTACCCAGAAATATCAAATCCCTGGGAGATCATACCACAATTTTCTGCTATAAATAAAACCTCAAAGATTTTATTGATTTTATAAGTTTATACACTGTTTCAGTGAGAAACGCCTCTTTAAGCCATTTCCTAGCTGCTCTCCCTGTTAGCTTGTATTCAAACTCTGCACTAACGCAACTACTGGCGTCTAAATTGATGATGTTAAATTGGCGTAACCCCCTTGCACGGACACTCTCAAATTAGCCAGTTCCAATAGATTTGATCTATATCAGCCACTCTTAAACTAATTTGAGCGTTCATGCTAAAGGACTATACCAGTTTAACTATGTGTACGCAGAAAATGATGTAGCTAAATTGCTGCAATTTCTTTGGATTAAGGAGGCCTAGGAGAGCCCTGGCTTCCTCCTCATGCTACACGAAGACGGAGCCATTTAGTCAAAGCAAAGGCTTTGCTTCTCACTCCTTGGTGCAGATCCAGGAGCTCTCCATATTGCCCCTCTGTCCAGGCAACACCGTGTGGCCAGGGCACTTCCAAGTCCCTGTATCTCCATCCCCTCCTCCTCACTGCCTTCCCACCATTAGTAACACAAGTCATCTTCTCCCTCTGCTATCCTTAAGGTCTTGGCTTGTGATGCTGTTTCTCCCGTCCTACTGAGGGCTCAATCAGGCCCAATCACCAGCTTTTCCCGTTGTGAACTTCTCTTGTTCTGGATTCTCACTGTGATCTCTGTGCTTTGGAAGAGGGACCTGTCTAGGCACAATACATGGTGGCAAACAGAAAGGAAGCACTAAAGGCAAATGACATAAAGCTTTGTTCAAAGACCACGCTGCTTCCCACGAGCCAGCTACCAATTTGCAAAACATCTGTTCAAATCATTAGCTTCTTCTTTTGTTTGGGGATAAAGAGGAAGAGGTTAAGTCACCCTATTTGTATACAGAGAGAGAAGTTAAAAATGATGCTACTACCACCCAACTGGCAAGATATCCTGGCAGCAGGATGGCGTATACAAGTTTTACATGAAGCTCTTTCCAAATTAATTCCTTTTATGCTTCTGTTTTCAGGGTAACAGTGAAAGTTTCCTTCTTAAATTGCAAACCCCTGGGCTTAACTGTGAGATTGCCAGGCCAGCAAGCATCTTATCAACACAGTAACACCAAGAAGTAACACAAGAGGTAGCCGGTTGTGGCTTTTTGTCTCAAGAACTATGAGCACATCTTGCATGTACAAATCCTCTGGGATGGGGAGGAGGAAAAGCAATCTGGGAGGGGTACGCGGCACGACAAGGTGGAGTGCCCAGGCAAGCAAGGTTTTGGCTGGATACAGGCAAGCCATCATTGCACGGAGCAGGGAGAGAACAGCACCTCTTGGCTATGAGCACTTCTTAATTCTGTACATTGGCCTGGCTATTAGACGTTAATAAAGTCATTGGAAGAAAGAAAAATAATTAATAAGTAATTTATTTTTAAAAGAAAATTTCTACAATGTGAGATGTGTAACTTGGCTTTGCACCGAACACAGTGGGGAAAATAATGGGTGGTAGTTGTTATATGCCTGGAGAATGTGAAACCTGGAGAGCGGGAGGAATCAGGCTGGCAGAAGCCTGAGCTATTATAATGGGGAAAATCAGCTATATAGAAGAGAGGCCTTCTCTCAAATAATTTCTTTTAACAGTTAAAGGTAAGTGCCAGGGAACATCAGTGCAGGTGAGTGAAAACTTCTATCGATTGAGATGAACTGCACCACCTCAGAGGCCTTTTGCTGTGACAAACATCTGCACGACCTCCATGCAGGAACTCCGGAAAAATGGCAAGCAGCTAATTGGGTTTCCTTTCCACTCAACTCAATTTACAGCTACTTCCTGACCTCAACTTTACAACATTTGGAGGCCTGGTGGTTTAATGAGCTAAACTTCATGGTTTTTCACCAACAGAACCTGTCCAGGTATGTTCTGTATCTCTTTTAGGTTGCATTGCACCCCCTGCAATGCAGCAGCAGTTGCTTGCTGCTCCCCAGCCGACTCAGTTTTCGGAAGATCTTGGGAGAGATGCTGCCTCCAGTGCTTCTCTACTGACATACGCCACGCACAAAGCACGCTGATAGCGCTGATGCACGGGGACAGATGAGACAGAGCGGCACCGTGCCGCAGCAGGGGCTGTGTGCTGCCACACGCCAAAGGAACTCCTGACCTCGCCTTGATGCATCTCTTCCATTTCAAGGAGATGGAGCCGTAATAGCCCAGACGTGACAGTCCCTCGGCAGCTTTAGCTGATGGAAGTCATCAGCTAACCAATTCCCACTCTTCTCTTTGCCCCCAGCCATATGTTCCCACCTTCTCTCTTGCACCAGTACCTTCATGACTAAGTGGTGAGACAATTCAGGAAATTAGCCCAAAAGAAACTAATTTTTTTTTTTTTAATCACTTTAGCTTTTGGCTGGCTGGGCTCTCTGCAAGCAGTTGTGAGCACATACGCTGGTGGCTGGGAGGAAAGGGATCGTGGAGAGATGCGGGAGGGAGGGAGCTGGAGCCCCTCTCCCTGGCAGCTGGGACCCTGCTGGAAGCCTGGCCTCGGGCTCACCAGACCCCATGGCTGGCACAGCTCGGGGCAAACAAACTCCCCCCACCCTGTATTACAGAGACCTTCAAAAAAGAAGAGGATCCTAGAAGCCACCCTGGCTGATGTCAAATAGAGTTAATATTTTTGCAGCAACAATTCCTTTGAATTCTGCTGTGCAAAACTGCAGTTCCAGCTACCCCAGATCTTGCTGTTCTGTGGGAGATGCTCCCAGGCCACATCTTCCTTCAATAATCTCCTGTATATCGCTACAACCGACTTGGGCACCTACTTAATCTGTGACCTTACAGCTCCTGTCAGACAGACTGTGACCCCCTTCTAGACTTGCATTATCCATTACCAAATTTTCATTTTTATTAAGCTCAGCAGAGACTTTTTTCCTTCTCCTCTAGGAAGCATGAATTCTCTTGTGTCATTTATTCCACAAATGATTTATACCAAGAGTCTGTCAACTACAGGAGGTACTTGCTTGTGCTTACTATACCTGCAAGTAGCTCTGTCCTTTCTGGGTCATTACTAATAAAGCACTTATCCCTCATACAAGCACAAATGCCTCCCCGTGCTCTCACAGGCATTTATCTGAGCACTTCAGAGTCCTCAGTGGATTTATCCTCGGAGTGCTCTGGAGAGCTGGGCACTGGCACGATTTCTGTTACACAGATAAAGAACAAGGCTTGGAGACTGGATTCAGCTCTTTGCTGCTTCAAGGAGAGTTAATCTCCTGAATCAGGATGCTGTAACCACCAGACCGTTCTTCCTACCGGTCCCCACACCTGCTTCCCCTTGGGATAGCAGGAAACTACTCATGGTTCAGCCTAAATTCTTTGTTTTATCAGCCAACCCCACACCAGTAGAGTATTGCTGCCCCAATCTGCAGGATAAAAGGCTTCATCCCGTGGTCATTTCTCACTGCTGAAGCGCTTTTGAAAGCGAGTGTCAGAAACCTCGCAGCCCAGCCTCCATGACCTAAATCATTACCCTCCTGTCCCGCTCCCTGGTCACAGATGACTCATGCGATGAAGTCTCCCCGCTGCTTAGCACCATTCACGATGCAGCCGGCCAGATTTCACGAACAACAGCAAACCAAATATATTTGTCTTGCAACTACAGCGCCAAGACAAGCAAGGAGCAAAGCTGGGGGCCAACTGTAACACCACAGATTTTGGCAGCCGGCCCTCTTTCCAGCTACTTATATATTTTTGTCCCAACTTTCCACCTAGTGTTCCTTCTTTTCAGTATTTCTGGGCAGATCATAACACCCACTGAAGAGTGACAAATGGCTGCATGGCCAAGTGCTTGCCCTTGATGAATCAAGGCATCTCTACGCCCCCTTTTCTCCCACTCTTTCCAGCAACACTTTATCACAGGCGAGGCTCAGAAACCTGTTGCTGCTGCTTCTCTTTCAAACCCTACAGCCAACTGGCAAACCAGCATTTAACCTCACAGCTGCTGAGTACAGTTAGATTAATACACACCGGCCAAGCAAAATATTGCTTTTAAAATGCAATTTGTGCTTGGCACTGAACACACTGGGAGAATTCAGAGCAATTTGCGCTACAGACCAGCTCAGAACCCTGTGCAGAAAGGGCTTTGATGCCCCCAA
The DNA here is from genome assembly GCA_013398155.1 of Pedionomus torquatus. Classification (NCBI taxonomy): domain Eukaryota; kingdom Metazoa; phylum Chordata; class Aves; order Charadriiformes; family Pedionomidae; genus Pedionomus; species Pedionomus torquatus. The sequence continues at coordinate 207,641 of VZRU01016464.1, read as the reverse complement.
TTTACATCTGACAGCCTCAGTGCATTTTGGAAAGAGGCAGTAGAATAGAAAGGCCCTGCACTAATCACAACTGATGTAAGAAAACTGAAAATACTTAATGGCTTCTCATTTGTTATAAAGTTCTGTGTGTGCGCACACCATCTCTTTCCAAAATCTAAAAAGTCAGAATGAGATGGTGGAAAAAATGAGGAAATTCTGGCATGGTACAATAGACCTTTTAGCCTGAAAATGCTTCATAATGATCAAAAAAATACCTGGCAGTTTATTTCTGGTGGGGTGGGGGAAAGAAAAGCATAGCAAAGGGCTTTCACCTGTTGTTATCTTGCCTGACCCTTGAGCAGCTTCATATGGCTGTACCAAGCTGCAGATGTATTCCTCTGCACAGGTATTTATGGTCAATCTCTTACAGAAAAAATGCATATTTCCCCACCACAATAAAAGTCAGTTCAAAGCAGGCTCCTCACATTGAAGTCCATGGGAGATTTTTTTTCCCCATCAATTTTAGCAGGAGCTGGGTTGGGCCTGTTGAGATCATTTGCTTCAGGAAAATCCTCACTTGTTGATTAGGGCTCAGCAGGGAAAAAACATAAATAGCAGCTTATTTTTATTGATTACCCCCATTCCCCAAATAATTTGAAATTAATCCTCCAATTTTATTTCAAGCTGCTTTTCTGATGCGCTTGGTTGCTGAAGGGGAAAAGATTCTGGAGAAAGCGACACAGGTGAATTACATTTGCTCAACATTTTCAGCATTAAATAATCTGCACATAACTCAGGCTCACTCGAAAGGTACGCTGCAATGATCTGACATAAAATATAGCTCTGCTAAGCCAAAGGAGATAAAACAGGGATACCTTCATATTTAAAGGAGAAACAGTGAAGGATTTCATATTTTAATGAGATACAGATGCCGACCACTGAATGAATCACTCTGCCCATAATTAAAGAGTCTTCTGATGTCTGAGGACTCTTCCTGTCATGAAAACTCTTGGATGCTATTTCATCTCCATCCTAAGCCTGATTTCAGACTGAAAGAGGGGGATCCAAATGTTGATGTCACCCCAGACACCACTTATATTCTCCATTTCCCTTTTGAAGAACTTGGTATTAATTTCTGTCTATTCATGGTTTTATGTTTTTATAGGTCTTCAGGCACCCTTAGAGCTAGACAGGAGATATGAAAAATCAACAACGGACTGAGGAATTTCCAGGAACCATACTTTAGCATTTCATGCAAAACAGCAGTATTTGAGTCAGGGATTTCTCTTGCTAACATCTAACCCACAGTATAAAACTAGAAAGTTTAATTTTCAAGCATTCAAAGAACACAAGAATAACAGCTAAGGATCCCAAGGCAGCTGAAAGTTACAGGGAAAAGTTGGACCTTTGTTATTATCCAGCCAGGCTACCTGGGGGAAAAAAAAAAAAAAAAAAAAAGAAAACAAAAAAAAAGAAAAAGCAGCTTCCATATACAGTCTTTTCATAAGGTGCCCAAAAGCTCATGTCTTATCTGGTTCCTTGCATGTCCAAAAAAGCTTCTCTTTTTTCCAATTAAGTTAGAATTCTATATTTTCATTTACTTACTGCTACTACTCCCTGGTCATGAATAAAACTCTCAGCTTTTCTGCTACAAGGTAAAAGGATGTTTCAAAAAAATAAATCTTATCTTGGGCTGAGAAGTCACCTGAGGGTACTCTTGCTTCATTTCAGCTGCAGCTGTCTCCCCAGGAAACCTGGTCCCCACACTTAACTAGCCTTCTGGTTGCAAATTCTTCCTAACATCTCTGCTGATAGCCAGTGCCCTCCTTGAAGAGTGATATTCAGAACTAAGCACATTGCACTCACCACCAGAACCTATTTAAGTGACCAGAATGCCTTGCATAGTTTATAGCAAGCCACACTTCTAAGTCCTGATCATTGTTTTTTCCAATTAATAAGAAGGCACTGCAGATCCAGGAACATTGATCTGCTGTAAATGCAAACTCCTCCACACACACTTCCTTTTATCATTTCTGGCAGAACAGGTACCTGACCAGTTCTTGTCTTTTACAGCCATTCATTCCTTCTTTGCTTAGCACTCTTAAGCTGTAACCTATTTTTTTCAGACAGTTTCTACTATTTCAGATCCCCCTGAATCCTAGTCCTGAACTCGACTGTGCTTGTACCTGTCTCAGCTTAGCATGATCTGCAAAGTGAATAACCGTGCTCTCTAGCATGTCATCCAAGCATTAATGGAAGTAGCGACTGCTGCAGGAGCTGCAGGTCTCCAGCTCCTCCTGGGACTGCCACTTTCTATGTGCTTAGGAACATCTTGATCATCCTTATCATACTTTTCTTAAAAAAAAAAAACCTTTTGGCATTATAGGCATCCCAGCCTACAGCTCCTCCTTTTCTCCTCTTTTGAAAGATATCCCATTAAGCTTCCTTTTCCCCAATCTTCTCAAGCCTCATTTGTCCTCCACAGATTTTCAAAGATTAGCACTAATGGCACTGAAATCGCTTCAGCCAGTTTTCTAACTACCCAGAGTTGAATTCCTCCAGGCTCTGCTAACTTAAGTATTCAAACCTATTCTTTCCCTCTTTCCTGATAGCCTGCTGGCTGCAGGGCTGCGGCTGACCCTCTCAGGAAGAACAGAAAGGATTAAAAAAAAGTCGTTCAGCACTTCTGCTTTCTCACTTCCATCTTTCGAGAGCTTTTTCTTTCCACTGAGCAGTGGACTAACTCATTCCCTGGCCCAGGTCCCGCTACAAATACATTTACAGAAACCCCTCCGGCTGCCCTTTATGTCTTTTGCCAATTGTAGCTCATTTGGACTTTGGCCCTCTCATTTTTCTTTGCACGTTCACGCTAAGATTGTTCTCAATAGTTCAACCCACTCTCCAATTTTTTTATGTTGCTTTTGAGTTTCAGGCCATTAAAGAGCCCATGATTTAGCTAAAGTAATCTCTTACTACATTTCCCATCTGTCCTCTCCATTAAGGGAGTTCATACTTGGGCCATTAAATTTGCTTCTCTAAGAAACTTTCAAATTCTTCTGAACTTCCTTTTCTCTCCAAGCAGCTTGCCCAGACCGTAGCTGAGCTGACTGAAATCCACTTCCTTGAAACCCATTCTCTTTCCCATGCTGCTCTCCCTACTTCTCCTCTTAATAATCAGCAGTCTGGCAATCTAGAAATGTTTTAATTTTAGAAAAGCTATTCTGCCCAGTAGAGTAATTTCCGAAAATTCCCAACCAAGGACTGAGTTCCAGTTACAGATCAGTTCATATCTGTTTTGGGAGCTTTGTGTTCTAGAGATGAACAAGGGTGTGCTTCAAGCACTTAGAAGAAATTCCCCTGCCAAAGTTTCAGGGCCAAACTTGTCCTGCCACAAAGCATCACCCCAAAAGAGAGGAACTGGCAAAGAATGAAGAGGGGAGAGAGGGGGAATCTCAGATGTTTCTGGAAGGACAAACACATTCTCCAAAGCACCTGAACTAGGTTAGTGTCCTTAGAAAAGGTTGCAGAATCCGCCTTGCTGCTGGCACAAGGTATAATGAAGGATTTAAGTGCAGGTTGTAAAATTCTGTGTGCTGTCCTAGATAATTTATACCTTTCCAAATGATGCCTCTCCATTCCTTATAAATGGGAGATCACCCTCGAGGAGGCAGCCCTGACCCTGGTCCTTTCAACATCCTCCCTCTGCACAGGGGATACTTACGTCCTCCTGCTGTGCTCAGCTGCACAGTAGCAGTCAGGAGGAAAGAGTGACTTAGAGAGGCTAAGAAAGAACAAATATTTTTATAGCAGACCCCTAATACTTTCAGTAGGGAAGATGACACTGTGTACAAAACAGCACTGCTTCTAACATGTGCTCAGAAAGATATCTGTTATCTGGGGTTTGCCAGCTGGCTCCTGTATGCACAAGATCACACTGCCTTTAACTCTGTTTGCTTCGCCGTTCCCAGAAACACAATCTTTGCCCTGAAGAAAAAAATTCCCTCTTGCTGTTGGCTGTGATTAGCTGGTCCCAAACAGCCCCCACCACCCTTCAGCAGGCTTCACAGCAGGGCATGCCTCACAGGGAGCCAGGTTGCTCACTGGTCCCCCTGCCCTAACCCAGTCGCTAGCACGCTGCCTAAGTCCTGGAAGCTCTCCTGAGGAGGCCTTGAAGGAATGCATTTCAGGTCCTCCAAATCCTCGTTGCCTCCACCGCTATCAGCTATTATCTCCTGCCACATTAAAAAAAAATAAAATAAAATATTTAAGTTAAAATCCCCAAAGGATCCTAGGGAACAGACTGCCCTGCACTAGGATGGCAGGAAAACCCTCTCCCCAGGGTCCCTGTTAGTCCCATCTGCTGGAATCCCACCTTCCTTCCCCAGATCAGTCAACAATTGATCTCAGGCACAGAGAAGACTGTAGCATCACCAGGAGGACCAGCACATCTCCAGTCCTCCAGCCAAGCTGATTCTCCTTTCCCTGCTCCTGAAGCTCAGTTATCACCAAGGAGAGAAGAAGTCTTCCTTGCACCTTGAGGAAATGCACGTGTCAGCCACAGCAATAACATGAATACAGTGCACACAACGAGTTATCCACAACCTGATCCATATTAAGGATCCATATTACCAGCTTAATTTCTGGCTGTTCCCTATTGGGCTATACAGCTCCTCTGTGTTTCAAGCTTCACCTAAAATCATTTAAGTCCTTGTTTCCATGACCACCTTTGGCCTAAAACCCGCTCCTAAGAACATCTGGACACTGTCACTGTGCCCTCTCATGGAAATTAAGACCATAATGTCCCCCTACAGAAGCAGTATTTCTCCTACTAATTTGCTTTTACCCAACTATTTGTGCCTCCATCAAACATCTTAAGCTGTCTGTATTAATATTTGGGTTGCTAGTTTATTTTGCCTTTCTAGTTCATTTACATTTATGGTGTGCTTTTCCATTTAATATTAAATCGACAGTGACAGATCATCACTTTTTTTCCCAAATTCAGTAAATTGTTTAATAACATAATTTTTAGAAACAGATTTGTGGCTCGCACACACACACCAAGGCAAAATAAAGATGACAGAACATTTGAACAAGGCAGCAATAAAACAGTGATAGTAATAAAGAATAAAAATGCTATATCAGGTTGCCATGGGAACCAGCATTCAAGGACTCCAGGTAACGTTGTAAAACATGCCACTGAGCATAAAGCAGCTAAGCAGGTTAAGAGGTTATTTATTAGGCTGCAACATGTTGTGCAGTGCCCTCTGGTGAGAGCGCAAGAGAGACACAAACGGGTTCAAAACTGAGGCAGAAGATGCAAGTCTTGGTGCCTGGTGGGTATCACCCGGGAGCTGTCAGCTTGGCAGCCGTGGGCATCACAGCCAGTCTGCAGAGTGACAGAGAGGTGACACCAGGACACACACCCAAAGCTACCGCTCTTCCCTCTTCTCTGGGAGCCCAAAGGAATTTACCCGGGGCTCTGGGGAACATCTCCGTAGGTGGGACCTGTTGACCTCCACCAGGTGCCACTTATCCTGCTGAGGGTAATGGGACTGGCTAGATGAAAGTTACACTAGCTATGATTAAGGCCAACACGCACAATCCTTGGTCACAGTATGTTTTCTTAAGGACTGAAAGCGTAACTGTTCCATGCCCAGAAATTTCACTAAAATTAGAAGCGGTTCCCCACACACAAGAGTTGCAAAGCCAGGCCCAGATTCCCTGGAGCCCAGGGGCACCACACGCCTGGCAGGGGAATACAGAGAAACAACTCAACAAGGGAAGGAGCTCATGTGCAAAAAATACAATATTCAGTTCAACTCAAGGTAAAACCACCGTAAAGTGTCCTTTCCTACACGACAGGAATACACAGATATCAATCAACCACAAGACGATCTTAAGCACCTTGACAATGCAGAACTTTTTCCGCGATCACACCCCTCCCCTCCCCACACAAAACAGAGGATGCTGCAAAGCATTTTGAGTGCAAACATGCTCCCCTGCACCCTCGCAGGGAAACCCCAGGCTGATGTGGAGGTCAGTGCCCGGTGGCCATTTCTACAGCTGCAAACAGCTGACATCCCTGCCTCTTGCCAGGCACCACTAGTTAACCACAAGTACTTATTTGGGGAGCAGAATAGCTTGCTTACAAACATCACGGCACAGGATTTTCTTTTTTCCCCACAGGCCTTTCTGTGGGGAAATCAATAGAAAATCTAGTTAAACGATTCTGAATAAACACGGTTAACGTTTGTATAGATTGGCTCCTCCAAAACTGAAAACAGAGCTAACGCCATCCCATACCATCATCCTTCCCATTACACCTACAACTGTGGAAATCACAACACAGAGAAAGAATGATTTTTAAGCCTTCCAAAACCTCGCATAACACAAGGCATGGCTGGATTAATTTTTTCTATCAGCAAAGCCAGATTACTTTGCCTAACATTCAGCAAGGCTTTCAGTGCGGCTTTTTTCTGTTGGGACCGGAGTCAGCCCGTGTCCAGCCTGCCAGCTTTACTCTGCCAAGAGCCCCCTCCAGGACCCGTAGTAGCTCTGCGGCAGCAAAAGACTTGAATTTGTATTTAAACAGCAGAAACACTGCTGGGGAGGTGGGGGTGGGGGCTGGAAGATGAAACCCAGCTCTCCTCATTTTCCCCTGCACCGTTAAAGCTGTCAATTCAATTCTCCCCCCACTAAGTGGCACCAATGCACCGCAAACCACAATGAAAACATCTGTACAGACAGTTTATAAATCAATATTCCCCTGTCTTCCCGCGCCCAGCCTGCCGCGGGGGAAATCACCCCAGTGGGGCTGTGTGCGGGCCAGGGCCACGGGTGCTGCTGGCCGGCTGTCCCCTGGCCACAGCCCATCAAGGCTGGCTCACCCCCGTCATCAATGTTTTAATTACATTTCCATGAAGGAAACGCAGCTTTACAGGAACACAAGAAAAGGGGGGAAAGGCAAACAGGCAATCTCATGTTCACTGTACTTCCCAATGCCTGCTCCCGCTTTGAAAGAAAAGGGGTGGAGGGAGAGCAGCCAACAACGAAACCCACCTCAGACTCCATGCAGCTGAACCGCACGTAATCCACACCACAAACCAAACGCTGCACAACAAAGCACTCCAGGTTTTCTTTCAGAGAGCCCTTGTGAGGCCCTTTTGTTGGGGAGAGCTGTAAAGAGTACCCTTAGATTCTGGTGGAATCACCCAAGGCTTCACCCAGGCTTTACCTGCTGGCCATTCGCTGTACCACAGAGTAGAGACATGGGGCAGGGACCCCCCTGCTGCAAATCAAGTCTACTGTAAAAAACAAATCTATAGCTCTAATCTACTCCAGCTGGGAAAATGTTATCCAAATCACAAGACCGGTTTATGTTTATCATCATGCAAGAGCAGAAGCTAACAGTGGAAAAGGTCTAAGAAATACCTTCTCACCGGTGCTCTTTGAGAGAAGTGGCAATTAACCAAAACTGTACTAGAGAACAAATAAATTACTAAGCAAAAATATACTTCACCCATACCGATACAAACTGGAACAAAAGTGAGCAATTTGGGACACTACCGTTTCCCTCGCTATGACTTGCCATTTGGAAGAGCCATAGCAATGGTCACAGCTACCCAGGCCATGTGTTGAGCAAAGGTCTAAGAACGTCTCGTTCAAACTGACACGTCACCTCAGTATTAACACATGAAATACTTCAGGACAACTCACTAGTGCTTGCATATTGACACTTCATCTCAAGTGCAACCTCAAGAGGTGTGACAACCACCTGAAAGCCTGTGTTTCAAAAAGGATCAAAAGACAATAGTATTAGAGGAGAACGAAAGACTCCATCAGCAAACATGGCACCACCACTACAGCAGCTGTTTTCATTTGTGATTTACGGTAGCCTGTGGTATTTATTCACCATGGGATGTACAGCAGCTGCTGACCGCCCAGGCGACAGCAGAGTGCTGCACTAGTAACGCCCAGACAGGAGGTGAACCTGGCAGTGATGGAAGATGGGTCTCAGTGATTTCACCGGCATCCACCTCACATTTGCTTCAGCAGAAAGCTGCTGGAAAGGAACAGCCCGGTAATGCGCTTCCACGCAGGTCAGCCCAGCCAGATCCTGGTGCTGGAAGCAGAGACACTCACTCTGTCAGCCTAGGAGAACTGCCTCTGGCTGATGGTCACTGCACTCCAGAGAAGCCTTACCAAGCTGCCTTCCTAAAATAGCAAAATGCAGCAGCCACAGAGGAATAGCTTTTCCTTCATCTACAACAGAGTGGAAGAGCCACAATCACCACCTTTGTAATCCAGCAAATCCGAGCAGTCATCCCTAAGGGATGGAAAATATCCCTATGGGGAGAAAAGAGTTCATAAGTGACCCCTTTTTGTTTTTAAAATAGTCACAGATGTACTTGTGACACTAAACCTCTAGTGCACTGAATCTAACACAGGGAGTAAAAGAATCCCATTGGTCTGGAAACATTGAAAATATCCTATGTTGGATGCATTGAAAATATCCTCACTGGCTACGGATGTTGACTTGCTTCTCATGCTCCCTCCACCTTCCCCATGCAATATCTAACAGCTGATTATTCCGTTGTTTGTAGTAGACTGAAGTAATTAAGCTTAACCCTAGTCCTGTGGGAGTCCCAGAGAAGGTTAGTGATCCACAGGCATGACATGCTGTTATTTATAGCTGATTAAGTTCTATTTATCTACATTTAAATGTTGCAGGAGATGGGAGAGATCCCAAAACACATCTGTGTCTTATTAGAAACACCAGCTGTATGTGGTAGCTTAAAGTTTGTCTTTCTTGAGAGGTTATAAGAAGAAAAAAGAAACCAAACCAGAATAATTCAAATTCTTTACTGTAGCTAAATAAACTGGTGTGGTTTAGTCATGATTGTCAGGATGCAAGCCTGACATCCCATGCAACTGAACTGCTTCTGGGGTCAAACTCCAACCCAAAATTAGCTAGGCCACTTTGAAGCACTATAATTGCATTTAATTTTTCATCTAAGACTTTTCACGTCTTAAAAGACATGAGAAAGGTGACCAGCAGGTCACAAAACAGATCTTTAGAGAATCATAATTTCTGCCCTTTCTGCATTTAGGAAGAGCACCATGGTTTCACTAGTAAGACCACCTTTATATATATGCTCTATTTTCACACACACACACAAAGGAAGAATGAGCAAACTGAGGGCATGCAGTTCTTGTCATCACCCTTTCCTTCAAGCAGACGTGGTGCTGGGGTCCTCAGTAACAAGACTGGCATTCAAACCTGTGTGCTTGCTTCCTCTGTGCAATTTAAGTAACTGCATTTTTGGTAATAGAGAACAGTAATGGAATTACTCGCATGTAGGAGATTGTAAATATAGTATAACAGTATCTCAGAGCCAGGCTCTAGAGAAGGGACAGCACTGTCCTGTCACTATTAGCACCAAGTCACAGAGGTAATGCAGAATTCACCTCCTAATTGCCAAAGCAGAATGCCACAAAAGAAACAGTAAGCTGATGGGCTGTAAGAGTCCCAAGTTGGAATATCCAGATAGCAACAGTGGGACATAGCAGGGACATCTAGGTCCTGCGGCTGCAGAATTGTAATTCTCCATAAGGCACTTCTCAAGCACCAGAAGAATGGTCTATCATTTGTCTCCCCTGTCCTACTGCTTCGCATGCAAGCTGTACACCACTGGTGAGATTTTCTTTGGTAACTAGCTAGCCAAGTTTTGCTTTTAGCATCGCCTCAAACGGAGCTGAGATTCTGAATGAAACTTTACGGTAAAAAGCGAAACCTCTGAGTTTTGCAAAGAATTCTTTGAAATGCCTCACCAGAGCTTTGATAACTTCTTCTCGCACAGGAATCACTCAGACTGTACCAAGAGGTGCTTTGTGAAACTGTGCATCTTGAAGAGAGGACACCCACAAGGACTACCTTTCACCCAAGCCACTGACTGCAGTCTTCCGATGGAGAATTAACCAGCTGCCAGTCACTCCCCAACAGACCAAATGGCCATGGCAGCTCACGCTGGGCTCCATTGACAATCCTCATGCAGTTTGACCTGGGTTGTAAAAGCCACCCAACTCTCCCCTTCCATGTCCTCTTGCAAGGTCAAGGCTCTGACCGTCCCCACACCACACAGTGACTCCTTGTCCTCATCAGTCCCAGCCCACATCTACTCAAGTGATGTAACAGCATGTTAAACCTCAAATTAGAGTATGGCTGATGTGAGCTTGGGATATTTCCACAGTTTCCCTGAGAAAGGCTATGCCATCAGCTCTGTTTTGCTGCGAGGCATTCGATAATTTGGCACCATCATCCAGGTCCTGAAATTTGCTGGAACAAAAGAAATGTTGAGCTTTCATTAAGAGAGAAAAAAGAAAAAAAAAAGTGTACAGTCTCAAGTCACAGACACAGACTTGAAAATATAGTCCATGAGTGCCTGAATGCAATTAAGAAGAATCTAACCCAATACTCATTAAATGTCTTGGTTGCTGGGTAGCTTATTTGTTCATTCTTACTATTTGATTAGATGTGATAACTCAAATAGTTTGGAGATGTATTTCTGCTGTGGTTCATCTTTTGCTTAATTGCTCTTTCACAAGCCTCTTGTAGAACCCTACAGAAATCATACAGCCACCCTACATTTAAGTCCAGTATTTCTAACAATAGTCTGATTATTTTTTTTCTTCCAGCTTTGACTGCTCTATTTACTTAGTGTCATCTCTTCTAGGGCTAGAGATGGTTTACACCATTCCCCTCAGAATGTCTCCGATATGCGTCCTTAAATGATACAAAAATCAGCAAACTATCATCACATCAGAAATCTAATCTTCACAATCTCAAAAATTAATCTGTTCCTGGACAGTAACCAGAGCTCCAACACAAATGCTGTCCCATTAAAAACTTGCTCCATATACGTTATCATCCACATATACATAAAAAAGTTTAGCTCCCAGTGATCTCACAAAACTAATGTTTTGAGATAAACTCATCTAGAGAGTTGACCAGCCCCTTAAATGCTTGTATCTTTCACTGGTGCTTCTAGATGGCGTGTTTCAGCAGCTGCAAGCATACATAGGCATACATTCAGAACGTCAACTGCCAAGAAGGTTCCTGCCATATTACAGGAAAAAAACTAAACATTTTTGGTTAAAACCAAACATTTAAAAAAAAAAAAAACCAAAAAAAAACCAAAACAAACCACAACCAAAAACAAAACTACCAACAAAGCAAAGTCTGGTTGATCCAGAGTACAGTTCCCCCTGGTACTTCGTGTTGCAATTATTTACATATCCCCAGATAGTCAAACTGAGGTGGTCCAAAGTTTTGTTGTGGACTTTGTAGAACATGTCGTGTCTGTGCCAACTGGAGCAGACTTTGAGTCTTATCAGGCTGAACAGTGGAACAGAGGATATGCTAGATTTGCTACTAAGAAAAACAATAATAATCAACAAACTACATTAAATCAGCTCATCAGAAACATCAAGTCAAAAAACTACAACAAAGTGAAAAACAGATTCCAGCACACTACAAGGAAGCAGGTACAAGTTGCAACCACCTTGACATCTTGAGACTCCTTGGTAGGATGAGCAGCGCTAGTAACCAGCACCCTCCAGCTCTGCACCATCCAGCTTCTCAGCAACTTCAAAGCAGGGGCTCAACAGTGAATACACGACCACGTATTTCAGCCCAGAACATGAAGAAACGTACTGAGAGCTGCAGTCAAGGCTTCCTCCCATATGGTCACAAATACTCTTTCCTCCACTCTTGCAGATACAAGACTAAAACCATACAACTTGTAAATACTCACCAGTTACACATGGGCCAGGCTCAGCAGCTGCAATCCCAATGCCCTGCCTGGCACAGCTCCCGGCGGAGCCGCAGCCTTAGAACCACAGGACAAAAAATATGTCATCTAGGTAATGCAGTAGCACAGCCTTGCAAAAGGGCAAGGTGGGGATCCAGTCCTACCGCCAGGACGCTCCTCTTAATACTCGCATAATTCACTGTAGTATTTATTACACCTCAGGATGTTATAAACGCTGCTTGGTAAGAGAATTACAACTGTCCTGTTGTGCCTGCAATACCATGTAGTCATCTGCACTTTGTTTCAAAAGGCACTGCTATTAGGCAGGGGAACCCAAGCGGTGTAATGCAAACAGCTATCCTGCCTACCAAACCAAGACAGGTCTAACTGTGACCAGTCACAGATTATTTCAGAGCTTTGTAAATAAAATTAATACACAAAACATGTAATTATCTCAGCAGACACTTCTTCCCCATGCCTATTTCAGAATATTTTGAGCTTATCCTTTGGCTGGACTAAAAATACATCTGTAGACAAATAATTCCTGGATGCACTGCTTTACTATTACACCTAATGAACACGAGCAGACATCTAAAAGCAGAGAAAGCTAAAAAAGGGTTTTCACCATGAAAATTCATCCTGAATTTCCATTTTCTAACCATACCCCCACAGCTTCAATATTTTCCCTATTGCTCATTTAAGTGCCATAGTTTCTCTACTTCCTAGTTTTAAAATTGTACTTACACAAGAAACAAATCAACCTAAATTATTTTGAAAAACTAAGCAGCACACAGTTTCAGATGTCCAAGAGCTGCTGAGTGCAGAATTTATTAGAAGCAATAGGGCCATGCTGCCATACCACATAAATCACCTTCAATAAGAATTAGAGAAAGATACCGGCACTGGTTTCAGTAACCCTGCTTCTGACCCGCTCACGACACACACATGGGATGAGCTCAACTGGAGGTTTATTACTAACCTCTATCTAAAAATGTCTATCTAAAAACCCTACCAAAAAAAATTATCACTTAGCCTAAACTGCAACAGTCAAAACCAGTATAAGCGACCCAAATGTACTGCCACAAACATCAGGTAGATTTTTTGAGGACTGATATTTGACATCTCCGTTAAATGAACCACTCTAATCCAAAAGATTTTTACAGGAACTCTGTATTTTGAGAAGTCCATAGAGAGTGCTACCAAGAACACTGAGTCACCAGCGGTTTGTATCCTCGGAGGGTCTGAAACTCGGCACGCAGCCCACTGCGCCTAAATCGGATCAGATGGCAAAAGGCGCACAAGTACCTTGTTTTTCTTCTTCCCCTCAGCATCCACTTCCACTCCTCAGCACCGCTCAGCTCCTCTACATGCATGTGCCGGTCCCAGAAAGTACTCAGAAGAGGCTGCGTGTCTCAAAATAACTACGATCCAAAAGGAGGGCTTAAGCACTTAAACAAAAACACGAAACAAAAGAAGCAAAGGGGGGCGGAGAAGGAAAAAAAAAAAAGAAACAAAAAACCAAAACCGTGCAGTGGAATAAATCCAACCGTAGCTTCTCGGCAGCCCAGCCAGCCCCTAGCAAGTGCCAGCAGTTTCAAAAGAGCTGTAATCTCTAAACTGTTATCAAGGTTTTATCGCACTCAAGTTCTTATCTAAACCAAACAATCACTAGAACAGCAGCTGATAAGGCATCCTGACAAGGTAATTTCAGCAATTTGAATCCACAGCTACAGCCATCATACACTGAGAATATTTTAACACTCTTCCCAGTTTAACCTCTAATCTCTCTTCCTCTGTTCTTGCCAAACACAGGGCCAATTTTTCTCTCTTACAGCCGGGTGCCCTTCTTGCCATGGCTGGTGTTATGGGCAGGTGCCCTTTGAGCTCTCCCCTTTGGCGTGTGCAGCCCATCCACCGACGCCGGCTTGCTTAATCAAAAGGATCATTATTTTCTCTCTGAATTTAAGTGGCCGTTTTCCCTGGCTTGACAGAGGTCCATGTTAAAAGCGGTGGCTACATCTGTCACAAGCTGCTGTGTGGGAAAGGAGAGGGAAATCAAAGGCAGCAAATGCAACGCAGGATCAGCTTTGGCCCTGGTGTAACAATAGAAATATTTTATTTGTAGCCCTGCAGGATTTTCACCTAGAACATCTCACCCACATGGCGCAAGGCAGGATTAGCTCAGGAGCCTATTAGCTCAGTGTCTCCTCTTCCAAAACGATTCATCAGCCAGAAAAATCCAGTATGTGTTTCTCCATTTTTGCTTGTAACAGACTTTTTACATCAGGCCAGACATTGATTTAAGGAACATCTGAAAACACTTACTCATGCTAAATGTAGCTGGCAAGTGACATCCAAAACCAAACCAAACCCAGCTACCTCAATGGACAGAAGCATCAGTCGATCTGACAAAGTTTCTTTTGGACACCAAACACTGCCTTGACACAATTCCTAATTATTTCTCTTTATGCCAAAGCAGACAAGCAATATTAAGCTATTAACACATTCCAGTGCCTCCAAAGCTAAGCAGAAACTTGCCTATATCGCCTGCCGTTTATGTACGTAAGACAGGGCAGAGCAGCCTCAGAACCACCCGGGTTTACCCTGGGCTTCGAAGAGCTCCCATGGGGCTGGGGAGCCGAGCCTGGCTCTTGGGCAATCGCCCCAGGCACACCCAGCATCCGCAGGGGCACCAGCAGCCACAGCTATTCCAGTGACTCCAGTAACCAGAGGAAAGTTCTTGGAGCAAGCAGCACCCGGGTCCCTTCTGCGGTGCCGTGACTGACTCTGTCAGAGCTGTTGTCTTCAGAGGAACAGAAAGTGAACGGTGTAAACTAGAGAAATTGCTCAATTCCCTCAGGTTGAACATTCAAGATCAGGAAAGGGAATTCAAGATTTCTTGGCATATGCACACAGGGATAAAAAAAAATAATCCAACCAGATGCTGCAAAACCCAAGAACCTTCACTGAGGATGGAAAATTCCTTTACAACCTATTTCAAAAAATTTCTTCAATCAAAACTTAATGAATCAAGAGACAAAACAGATGCAAACCCCCATTTTCCTCTATAAATCATTGTGCCTGATATGTGAAACGCAAACTAATTTGTTTAAATTACAAGACTTACATGCGGTTATAGAAATAATAGAGTGTCTTCAGATTTTAATCAGAAAAAATATATCTTGAGTTTCAGAGACATTACCCTGCTCAAGTAGGAACAGAATATATAAATATAATATGGTACCCTTCGCTAGCCCAGAGATGGTGAGTTATTTCCTTTTTCTTACAGTGTTAAGACTAATCGTTTCTTCATTCCTGAATACCTCCAGTTGGGACAGTACTGGGTCTCTCTTCTCATCAGGGGAACCCACCAGAAGTTAACTGATTTACTGGGTCTGAAAATCTTGGTGTGTTTGAATATTGCTCTAAAGGATCAAGATATCAAGATCCAGATAGCACAAGTATTTAACAAAAGGGAAGAAATCAATCACCTAGTTCTAAACAGATGGGAAATTTGTACCAAAATATACAGCATCTTTGTCTCCATGGCCTTTTGTGGGATTATTGGGGCTGGATTCTCTATTCAAATGGGTCTTTATTGTATTGTTTTTGCACGGCACATTACCCCCGGGTCCAACTGAAGAACAAATGAACGTTACAGTTGAGTCCGTTTCTTCAACCAAGCCCTGAGTGCATGGCAAACTGTGAGAGTGGTTATGGGGCATCCACTCAGCATTTAAACCATCCAATCCAACCTGCCATAAACTGTCACTTCAGGCATTTATGGCAGACGGTAAACACACACTTATCAGAGAACAACTGCACCCTGTGGGCTCAGCCAATGGAGCAGCATTTCTTATCAAATCAATGGCTTATCAGGGAACCTAACAAAAATAAAGGTTACACCATATGGTCTCCTCCTTTTTACCTCTGCTCCACCGAGATGTATGACTTCAATTAAAGCTACACTGTTCAGGCTTTGCAGATTTGCTTCCTCCTTGTCTGCCCTTGAAAGCAAAATCCTACTTTTAGAGCAAGGCCCATGGAAACACCCCCTCCCAAAACCCTGCTGAACTTGACAAATAGCCCATCTACCCCGCTTTTACCATCAGAGGCGCCGACTTGTGCCCACCTGCAGGGACTGACAGCCCACCACGGCAGGGTTCATCCTGCTCACGCCCAGCCCTGGCCCCTTGGCCACAGACTGAAGGACAGAGGCAAGGGAAGGGCCCCGGTGCACTGCTGCGTGGGGATGGGTGCACCCTCACCAGAATAAAAGAAGCCGCCTGGGTGTGTTCCTGTCCAACCTGCTCTGGGTTACCATGCTTTGGCCATGTGATTGGACTGGATGATCTTTCAAGGTCCCTTCCAAGCCCTGTCACTCAGCCAAGCGTGCACTCCTCTTCCAGAGCTTTGCTAAGCCCACGTACAACGTGGCCTCTGCTGCTCACAACTCTTAAAGATGGAAATGACCCCAAATTGAGGCAGGATACGAATTTAAAGAGTGTTAGTTCTTTCAGACAAGGAGCCTTTTTCAGTTCAGTTTAACACACTGAAATAGATCACTAAGGGAGCTCACGGCGTCAGCTCTTCCACGTCATTTCTCATCATAAACAAGCCCTAAAAATTCTGGGAGCTGCTGAAAATGCTGCACAGGAATCTCAGCTCTGCCCTGAGAAGCATCCTGCCACCTTGGCTCCTGGTCCCACACCTCCAGCCTCTGCTCTACCTCAGGTGACTGGGAACGGGCTCAATCTAGGAGAACTTTCTCATTGATTAGCTGTCTTTTTTTCATTAAAATCTTTAAAAATAGCTACTCATTCATTATTTCAACATTATTGACAGCTTTTTTGCCAAGCAAAAAAAAAAAAAAAAAGAAAGGACAGCATTTCCAATTTTTTATTACTATTTTTTAAATCATTGCCATATTAACCTGTACTGTCTTCATGGATTACTCATGTACACTGCTGTGACCAAGCCAGGTTAAATTTAGTTCTAATGTAATGCACTTGCATGAGAACTCAAACACAAACCCTCCTTGATAAGCAAGCAATAAAAGCCTGTCCTTTATTGCCACCAAGGTAATTCATACTTTAATATATCTATTATTTCAGCACTAAGATTATTTTACTGCATCAAATTGAATTCCTCATGAAGGAAATAAAAGAAAACGCGTGAGAAATACTGAAGCAAACTCAGATCCTGTGAGAGACCGGAGAACAAAAAATTTCAGAGAAATTGAAATTAGTCCTGGTATTACAAGAAAGGATAGCTTAGAGTAACATTATTTCTCACAGCATTGCATAGATAACTTGAAGACTGTCAGGACTAAGCATTTCTGTACTGCACTTCGCCCAAGACTACCAGAGAATCAGCATTAAACAGGTCACTTTGCAGCAGCCTCAAGGAAAGAATTCCCATCTTGTAACAAACAAACCCGCAGTCGGCAAAGTGCTGCAAGTCAGAGCCGGAGCCCTTGTTTCTGAATCATGGCTTCTCACTAAAGCAAAATGCTTCCCTTTCCACAGCCTGCAACTCATTTGCAAATAATTCTTTCACTAGCGCTCAAAAAATTGGAAATGGGTTGAAAGATCACAGGTCGTCCTGAGAATTCACCTAATTTGTGCAAAGATTTAGAAGGCAAGTTAACCATCTGCTGTGTGTTGGAACAGCTGAGAATCAGAACTCCTGTTCCCATTTGTGATCTTAACTCCACAGCCTCCTGAAATGTTTTCATTAACACAAACTTTGTATTCAGAGAATCACACACCACTATCATCATCCTAAGCCCCCACTCAATGCTTTGTACCATACAGCATTTCTTGATCAATAGTAATATGGATCACAAACTGGTAAAGGATTTGGA
Organism: Pedionomus torquatus; assembly: GCA_013398155.1. Classification (NCBI taxonomy): domain Eukaryota; kingdom Metazoa; phylum Chordata; class Aves; order Charadriiformes; family Pedionomidae; genus Pedionomus; species Pedionomus torquatus. The sequence continues at coordinate 189,986 of VZRU01016464.1, read as the reverse complement.
AATACAGTTTGTATTTTGTTCTTTGGAAATCTTTAAGATCTTAATTACAGGGAGGGTAATCTTTTTTCTTCCCTCCCAAAGAGGAGAACGTTAACTAGTTCGTTTCTATTCACTACTCAATGTAATCTAACAGATATTTTGCTAACGCAGGGTTACTGTGCTTTAAGTAGGATGAAAAGGATGAAGCAGCTCAACACGAGTTACAGCCAACACAACCAAAAGCCTTCCCACTCCAGGCAGGTCCTGCCCAGCTGTGGAGTGCCTCACAGGAACCCAGTTGCTCTCCAGTTCATAGCAGACAGATGTCCAATGTCAAAAGCCTCCCCTCCACCCCCATCAGTACTGCCCACCGGCTGCACCAGGAGGTCAAGCAGAGAATAGCCCATCAAGAGCCCATGAGCACTGGGAGAGGGAGGAACAGCCTCATTTATTATCATTATGAATGTGCACAGCCTGGCAGCCTACAAAGGCCAGTATTGGGACAGAGGCTTCCCAGATGGCATATACATATACATCTCAGCAGAGAACATCCTTCCCTTAAAAAACATAAGCCTGTAATTTAAAGAGGCCACATAACACCGACAGCAAACCTGTGCAGCAAAGGATCGTGCCATTTTGTAAGCTTCATTGGACTTGGCTTTTCTCAGTTTTTCAGTTGAAGGTACAGATGGAGGGGAAAAGGGAAGGCAGAAGAATCCCAGCTGAGCTGGTGGCACAGCTTCCACAGGCAGAGAGGAAATTCAGAAAGACTGCAAAGGAAGCCTAAGCAGCATCTGGTTTGATCTGAGGAAAAAGCCTTCCCTACGCATTAATAAGTCAGATAAAGCGGGAGATTCAACACCCACTTGGTTCTGAGTAATGACAAAGACAGTGGTGGAGGAAAAGCAGGGTGGATGTTTGCACTCAGTAGATGCCAGATGAGAAAGATTTAATCAATGTTGTTAAAAATGAAGCAAATGGAGCACTCTTTTTCTCTGTACAGCCTTACAGTGCAGAATTGTCCATTGGAGGACGAGTCTATTGTCATTGAGCACTTTGAGCTTCTCCTTCAGATGGAGATCTGCCTTGCGCAAGAATCAGGCTCTAAGGAATTAGAGGAATTTACAATATATTTTCATTTTTCAGCAAGGTAACTAGAGTAGTTATCTAGTAGTTATAACTAGAACAAAAATCAAAGTAGTTCTACCTTCCATCATCTGACCAAACCATGCTGGCTGCACTCACACAACAAACAAGCTAAAGAGGATGGCAGGACCAAAACCTTTTCGCTCCCACCTTCAGTTACACGCAGCCATAGTTCACCAGAATTCTGGTCACTGACTGCCCCAGAAAGCCCACCTTGCCCAGACAGTCTGGCTGACATTCCCACACCACCAGAGTCCGTGACTGTTTGTTCTCACACAACCCTGCACTGGCAGGGACAGCGCAAGTTTGTTCTTCACTATAAAGAGAACACGAAATGATCAAAGCCAAAAAGATTAACAACGAAAGAAAAAGGTAAAAATCAGTGAAGTGAAAGCTACAGTACAGGACTGTTATAGAGACAGGTTAATTATTAACACTGAGGACTTACTATCCTCTGAATCTTTAAAAATGTTTAACTAGCAGTTAGAGCCACAGCAAGGAAAAATTGTGGTTGAATCTTCTTTCCATTCTGCAGAGGAAGAAACTGAGGCGAGGAATAAGCTCAAAGCCACCGAGAAAGGCACAGCAACCTGACTAGAGTGTGTCTGACTTCTAATCCCCCTGTTAAGATTTAACATCTTCTCTTGTAGTTTATTTTCTTACAAACCTTGATCAGGACAGCTGCAATCAGTATCTTTTAAAATTATTTGTGAACTGAAAAGCTTTTACCACAAGGGACATAAAAAAGACTGACCTTTGACATTTTTCAAAGCTCAATAAATGACAATATGAAGCAGAATTGTATCATGCACCAATAAACTGTAAATTATTTTATGATATAAGAGGTTATTTAATCTAAAACTATAACTATTAAGGATAGTGATAAGAGATAAGGAAGGTAAAGACTCAGGGACTTTTCAGTCTTATATCTTATCTCTTCTAGTGTAACATTAACCAGCATGATTCACAATATCCCAGTCACTGTGATCTTTCCACAGTTGAAAACAATTAGCAAACGTGAAGTATCCAGAACTTTGTTCAGTTGTGCCACTGAAACAATACAATCTTGTTTTTAATCAGGCATTCAAGCTACAGTAGCACCAATGCACAGAAGATGTTAATCCCGTAGCATTGGGGTTTTTTTTGTTAAGCGTGTAAACTTCATGATTTTACCCTGAAAAGGAGAGTATGAACGCTTACTACTCCTCTACAGTCAACATACTTTTTTTAATCCACTTGGCAAGGCTTAGTAAACTGCTTTCTAATGTTGCTTTGACATCTCTCTAAGCAATTATGTGACATTTTGCAGCAGGCATTGATTTAGGTGAGAAGTCTACAAGAACAGTCACATTAATAAAGCTGATTGTGTATCTCATCACAGAAATTATTTCATGATAGAGGTACTGTCACGCACATTCACCTGTACCCAAAGAAAAATCAATTTACCAGCTAGACCACCCACCCACTGTTAAATCTTTTATTTGGCTTGTATCATTATTGATTTTAATTGAAGAAGTCATGATTTGTCATAGCTTGTACTGCCTGAAAACTAAATACTCTTCAATGTGCTGTTAAGATTGCAGGTGGTTTTGTCCACAAACAGTGGAAGAGTATTGCTCAACTACATCCTTGTATCACAAACCTGCAATCACACACCGCAGCCTATGATTGCTTTAGCTCTTGTAAAGCGTTGTGGTTGGATAAGAAAGCTCCAAGCAGAATCCTGGGGCTGCCTGGTTGGAGAGACATACATCATTTTATTAAATATAATTTATCCTCCTCTCCTCTAAATCCTCTATCCTGCCAAGATTTATTCATATCAATAATCTCTCAACTTCACGAGGTTAATGAGTATAAAATATTGGTGTGTGCTCCAACTGTAGGGCCATAATTCCCCATAGACTTCAATGCAATAAGCTATCCCGGTACCCAGAAGTCTGCAACCCCGAGTTCACTGCTGCTCCCACACCCCAGCAAAAGCGATGCTGTGCATCAGGAAACTGGTGTGGCTGAAATCAACTGCCCAAAAAATGAAAAACAAACCAAAACCCACAACAACGAACCTCTTAAGCTCACCGTGATCCTCACCCACAGCTCGTCCTGCCTCAGGGGAGCAGCAGGTGCTGGGCAGCGAGCCAGCCGGGAAGGGGCAGCAGTGCCAGCTCAGAGCCTGGTTAAAACCCTGCTCCAAAACTACAAGCGATAAATGCACCCCATATAGCACTAAGGAGCAAACTTTTGCTGGAGGTGGCTGTTAGGTGGCTATTTTGGGCCAACAGAGCAAGAGTGCTATTTTCTCTGATGACAAAAGAGCTATGTTAAAGGAAAAGGCCAGACAAATAAAAGACAGTCCACACTTGCACATTCTCTCCCCTTCCAGCTCAGGGCAGCCTGCAGAGCCATTTTCCATACTGCGAGTTACTTGGCTGATCCTCACTGAAACTATCCAAAACGAGGTGTTTCAACACATGCTTATGTTGCAAACAACATTCAAAAGCTTTTCCTTTTGTTGCAACATTGAACCAAAACAAACTTTGAAATGGCAGAAGCTGCAACAAAACAGATTTGTCATCTCCCAGCCCGTTTAATCCTCTCCCCTCGGGAGCCTGCAGGCAGAGCCGCAGATACTTCCCGCCCAGGACTTCTTGAACCGTATTTCAAGCTCATCATCCAGTTCCTCCACAGCCTGTGCCACCACAAGCCTCCAAGACGGGGACATGGGTGAGGTCTCAAGCGCTTGATATTTCTCAAGGGAAAATAATATCCTGTTTTTCCCCACTGGGAGGGTGGGTGGGGAAACACGACCTGTGCAGGTGGTTTGCAGCCACCATTACACTATACAAAGGTGCAGCAAAGAGCACAAACATTTCCCACCCACGGAGCTCACCCTTAACCTTTACGTCCTGACCAATATCCCCATTATCTTATTCCATCTGCTTGAAGGTACACCACCTATCATTACGGTAGCTATAGATACAGAGAGGGATGGGTACATTACCTCATCTAGATCAAGAACAGACATCTTATTAAAAACATTTTTAATGCAGCTGCAGAGCACCTGGAGAGATGAGAATTGACCTGCTCAAAATGTTGCTGCTCTCCCAGCTGACTCACTGCTACCTTTAGCTCTCCACAGCAATAGGAATGATACCTATTTCTCTCTGTCCCTCTTGGAATAAAGATGAACTGGAACCCAAAAGCCTGGTCAGATTTCAGTCAAGATCACATAGCTTTTAAATCGACACACACACCTCATCAAAGAAGGGGTTTTCCTCTTGAAAACAGACCTACGTGTGCTGTGTGCCGATGAAATACAGACACACACACCCACACCCACCTTCGATCAGCTATGTAACATCTGCATCCGCTTCAGCAAAACAATTCTCCGCCAGCCATTTCCATGAGTGACCGCTGGGACACTCTCCTCCCAGGCACAGAGCCCGGGGGGGCAGCGACCCTGAAAAGCTCTGTCAGCTCTGAACACCTCCCGCCCTGCGACACGCGCCTGGGGCAAGTGCCTGTACATAGGAAGGTAAGAGACATTCTCCAGTTCAAAAAAGAAGGGGAAAACAGAGCTGAAAGAGTCCCTAGACTTTCTAAAACGTTAGAAGAGACTCCAGCTCTCAAGATTTGAAAGATGGAAATCTCCCAACATCCTGCAGCAGCAGCCATATGGTGTTTCTGCACTTACTGGGCCTAGAAGGGCCATCTGAGCTAGAGGGCAAAGACAGACAAGCAGCTGGAATCACACAACTTACTAGCACCTGGCACATAATAAATGCTACCACTTAAGAAACCTATAGAATAAGCTACATTTGGCTTGAGAGCTTCAGCTAAAGGTATCTGAACAGCTCTTGAGTATTACCCTGGAACAGCGGCTCAGTACAACTCATTTCTCTATTCTTTCCCATTATCTTTGATGAGGAAACAATTGGGAGCTGAAAGTCCTCTGAAAACCACCAAAGTTAAGGATTTGGACAGGAATTTTCTGCTTAAGAAACATGACCAGTTCAAGACCAGACATAAATATTTACCAAGCGCCTGTAAAGCCCCTAGCTCAGGTTTTTGAGCTCAAGCGGCACAAATACTATTCGGCTGCAAAGCACATATGAAGTTCAGCTTTTTCATCACTCCGTACAACCTACAGCAACTGGCAGAAACTAAGAGCAGAAAAGCTGGGAACCAAGGGTTGCATAGAAGCAAGCAGGAGAACAGCAATAGGCCCAGAATCCAACACAAAGAACAAAATTTCCTTCTCCTCTTCCCTCCTTCCTATACCATGTACCTTTCTGGTACCAGGTCCCCAGATACTTCTTCAGATCCCTCCCCAAGCTGCATGTGCCCAAGCCCATAGGCCATTCCAACATGATGCAGGGCACCACTGCATCCAGGCATTTCAGAGGAACCACCACTGCTCTCACATGGATATCCTAGGAGGCTGAAGTTGCATTTACATATAGAAAAGCCCAGCATGAGACCTGAAGGTGTGAACTTTCCTATGACACCAGTTGTGCCTCTCCACTAACCAAGCAGCAGCTCTTCCAGGGGTCAGACTTCAAGCTGCATTCTCTCTGCCGAATTAATCACTGGGCCCCGGGTTAGGACTGCCAAATGAAAAATGGAGCCAGCAAGTGCAGATGCTGGCACTCTGGGAGCTGGACTGGATCCACCATCTCATTTTGTACAGTCACTCCACAGCTGTCAGAACAGTTATGGTCATTACCAACCAGGGAAAGAATGGAGCCAGATACCTACACAAAGGCAGCTATATTTCATAACCAACTGTCTGAGCTGTATGCTGGGTTTTACTCCACAAAAGCATTCACAGATACTCTAGTGTGGAAACAGAAATCGGCAAACTTAAGATACTTCCTTTTTCACACACGTTATTTACCTGCATAAGAATCTACCTGGCAAAATGATGCTTGAACTTCCCCTAACCTTGTTAACAGGAGGAAAGTAAGTAACCTGGAAGTATGGACAAAGACTTGTTTATCCACAATAGTCTTCGCTGCTAATTCATCTATCTCTAATTCATCTTAGCTTTGGAGAGGAAGAAGAAGAGTTCTAACCTTTAGTCCTACAAGTATGGGCTAACCATGCACCGGGATGCCAGGAGCAGAGACAAGGACACAACTTGCTCGTTCGATTCAAATGCTTGCACCGAAACATTATCTCTTGACCACTCTGCATTGCCAGTTTATCTCCATTCATCAGTTACGCTGAATCCGGAAAGTAGGAAGGCTTTTCACTTCTCGCTGCATACAGATATCAGGGAAGCCATGGCATCCCCTCACCAACTCTGACCTGTGCAGGACTTTTGCTTGTTATAGTAGAAATTGTTTCCCCTTGTTTGATACTGTTTGAAATAGTCCTGTATTTTATGCTCCTAATTCAGAGCTACATTTCCTCTGGGTTTCTCTATGCTCCAACAGGCAACAATTATTGATTACAGCAAGCATTCTCTTTTTCTTTACCACTATTTAAACGTAGACAAATCCTAGACAGCATTTCTCAAATAACAGGCCGGTAAAAACAGAAACTACCTTATCTCAGTGCTGTGTGGAGTACATACAGCAATCTACTCCCAGGGAACAACTCCACCTAAAGATAATAACGGCAAGACAATTCTTAATGCAGGAAGCATTTCAAAGTGAATACAGAGACTTCCATACAAGTGCTAATATTTTAAATAACCTCCCTCCCATTGTACAGCTTGCCAAAAGGCGATTTTCTGACAGCAGTGTCAGCATTGCATGGCTAGCCGGGGTGATGTTTTACACGACGCGCTTTTATACAATAGTACTATGAAAAATTTCCAGGAGGAGATCAGGAAGTACTGATTTTTCACTTATTTTACTCATATGCCCCACAAAAGCAAAGTTCTCAAAGACTGGTGGTGATGCATTGAGACAACTGATTTGTCCTCCGTGAGGCAGTTGTGCCCAGGAGTTTGGTGGCATCAAACGTGCCTTGATTCAGATTTACAAAGTCCCCCTGGTTTGTGCATAGGTGTTCACCTGCAGTTGCGGTGCCTGCAGTGACTGGGTTCAGGTTATGAAATAGCTACAAGGTAAATGAGCTGGAACTTGCAACATGCATGAGGATAAGAGAAGCCGAGAGGAACTTCTTCACCCACGGTCAGGTTTCCTAGCACTCATGCTGAGCCCCAGACCCAAGGAAGCCTACTTCCATACACACCAGTGTCCTGCTCCTTAGCCATTTCTTGCAGAGTAACTTTGCCCAGTGGCATGAGCTCCAGCTGAAGCTGCTCTTCATTGGGGAAGCTGAACCATCAGCTCGGGCAAATTCCCATAGAAAAACCCAAGTTCGAAACAAGGAAGGTGCCATCTACTCTCAGAAATATCACTGACTCATTGGGACACTGCCCAAGAGCCAAGACCTATTTTTCATGGCCCACAGATGACCGCAGGGCACAGCTCATCCTGGCTCGGCCATGGCTGTGATTGAGCTTTACTTAAAAACAAACATAGAAAACCCACTGCAGAAAGAGGGAAGACTACAGGTAAGAGCAACATACTTATTGAAGTCCAACATAAATACAGCAGAAGCTTAAGGACAAGACAGTCGAGACAAAATGACTCCACACACATTTAAAAAACCTTATGAACTCTCTTTCTTTCTATGCAATCAGCCTAATTACGCTTATGTACAAGTCTAATTACACCTCTGCATTAGCTACCAGTGAAGTGTTTCTTGGGTTATTTCTGAGCAGCCTACAATTAAACGAGCCTCATCCATTAAGTGACACTTTGTGTGTGTAGTCTTACTGCTCCAATTATGTACCTCAAATCAGCCCCTGAAAATCCTCCTTTGCTGCCAAAGAGATCCCTGTGAAAAATGAAGAATATTGGAGGTGGCTTGAAAAACACCGCTGACATTAAAAACAAACGCTGCTATGCGAAGCCCTGCATTTTATTTAAATTTGTGCTGCTTGAGATGCAAACAAGACTCATTTCACTACATGGCTGTGCTATTCATTTATTAACTATTCTGCATGAAATCCATTGCTAAATGATTTCACTAAAGTTCATAAGCCATTTTAGAACTCAGAAACTGATGAAAAAGAAAATGATCCAGCAGTTACAAACCTTGAACTAAAAGCCTGATGGAAATAATTTTATTTCTCGATTTAAACAGCATATGAAATTGGATTCAATCCCAAAATCATTACATGCTCTTTTTAATTAAAACTTATGAAGGTTGTAGAAAGTGGTTACACTTTTAGAAAGAAGGAACTCCTTTCTGAGTTCACTGCCGTAGCAGCCTATGACTAACGCTTGGAAGCAGCCAACAAATGAGGCAAACAAAACAAGGTTGCCACATTTTTACTTTGGTGATACATGCTTTAATATCCAAAACCTGGTATTAACAAGCACTATGACTTCAGCTGGCAAGAGCTAAGCTTCCTCCTCTATTTTCTAGGCATCAATAGCCCAATATAAACAAGAAAAAAACCAACCTGCAATAGGCTGCCATTTGCTTAGTGTCATCAGCTCCCATCTCTTAGGGGGGTTCTGATACCCTACCTGTAAATAACACTGACCCCAGGATGACCCCAAGGCCAGCTCAGAGTACCATGCATCGCTAACACCATGCTGACATCCCAAAGCTGTTCTCTAGCCCCTTCATTATTCTTTACTTCAGTCTCTGGATAACTTCACCTGCAAGCAATATTCAGCTGAAATTTTAATGGAGACCATGCCTCAATCTATGTGCCTTGCAACTGTCTTGAGTTTACCATGGCTAAAATAATGCTTTTTTTCCTTTTCTGCATCCTCCCTTGCCACTGAACTCCAGCACCAGCCCATTCACAAGCAGAGTACTGCTTTCAACTTAAGACCCACATTCCGTCCCCATAACCATGGTGTTTTTAGAACATTTTCCGATTCCGTGTATTAACATCCCTCTGTTCTTTCCACACAGGTGAAACGCTTGCCCGGGACTGTGCTGTGCATCCTTCATTGTAGTCATGTTAGTGCCATTAACCTCCCCTGTCACTGTGGGGCTGCTGCTAAGCTTCCTGCTGCCTCCCCCTCTCAGTCGAGCATCCTTCCTTTCACTGCACTAAAAGTCACATTGAACCTGAGCAACTTCTTTTTACTATCAAGACCTCCAACAGCATCCTGTACCCGACCCAGCTCTCACACACAGGTATGCTGGCTACCATGGCCCTGTCTCCCAGCGTGGACTTGTTCACGTTTTATAAAAACAAGCTATACCATCATCCAGCATGTTTCTTGGGCAAGACCCACAGTTGCAACATGATCCATTTATTTTATGTGTACTTGCACTTATGGAACGGGAGGTTGCCACAACATTAATCCTCTGAAATTTTGCTGAAAGAAGTTAGTAGAAAGTGAAACAGCACAAAGTTGAATGTCTCTGCTGTGTACCGAGCTGCAGCTGAGGGTCGCGTTGTTCTGTGCAACTCAGGAGAAAAGATCCATCAGCCAAAAAGCAACAAAAGACTCAGCCATGTACTCCATTTTAGGCAAGTATGCTGCATGCAAATGAAATCCAACCGACAATATCACTACAATGTTAGTGAAACCCTAAGCACTGGAAAAGTAAGCATCAAGGGAGCGTAAAAGCGTATTTTGAAACCATAGTATGCTATTACAGAAAACATCTTATGACTATCATGGTCACCTTCACCCAACAGACATTGCACAGTACAGAAACATTTGCCATCTGGATATTACTGAATAGGTGTGTTCTCATCAGTCTATTAAAAAGGAAAAGGACAGAAGTTTTACTCGCTTGGGTCAGTAAGACAGCTGTTTAAAATCATATCGTTCTTTCAGAAATAAAGAAAGTCGTTCAAGACCCAGTTTCTTCAAGTAACTTCTGATTCATCTATGAATAAGCAGCTGCCTGTAGACAGAGACAGCAGTGCCAGTTCCCTTGCGCAGCAAACTCTGTATCTGGACCCAAAGGGAGCAGATATAAAGATGATCCTGATCCTACATTAGCACTAAACTTCATACACTGTCAATAGTCCCACTGAAATTACTGTCTGGAAGTTAAACAGCAGAGTAACTTCTACAAGAACCCCCCATTACACGAAGAAGCTTCAATGGGCAGGAGTGCTGGTGTTCTGCCAGAAACGGAGGGACTTTCCTTAAACTCTTGGTTTGACTTAACATCCACTGAAGCCTCCACTCCTGTCAACTCTGAAGAGTGTAGGGTCATGCACCCGTCTTAGGATGCAAAAGAGGGCCTCTCATGAGATATTCATAGCTACCTTCCTTCTTCCATGTGCTGAATGACTGTATTTGAAACTTTCAGAGTGAATGTAATGGATATATCAAATCCCAGAAATGATATAAAATTCCTTGTGTAACCTGTGAGCTCAGTGGTATAATTATAATATCAACATATTGTAAGTTCAAAGTCAGAAAGTTGGTTAGGGTAAAATAGAGAAGATAACTGTCTGCAAACTGCTCCAACTATTATACTTGAGGCTTTCCAGCTCCTGAATACATGACAATATTCCTTCCACATCTAGCTTTGCACCCTTCTATGCTTCATTAATCTGTTTTCTTTATAAAGCATTCCAAGCAGTGCTACTCCACACACTTTTTCACTTTACTAATGGTGCAACTTACCTTATAAAACCCCTCAGAGAAGAAAGATCAGCATTTGAGTAGTTTCTTCATTCTAACGCAGCTCAAAATGATCCAACACAAATGCCAGCAACTCTGCATTTCAGCAAGACAGCGGTGATCTCAACAGAGGCACCGCACTGAGCACCAACTACTAGGTTTGTTTCCAGGTTTGGACAAGCGTCACAAATCAGCTCTGCAAAATGACGGCTTTACAGGAACTTTGCTTTTAGGACAAAATCTCCATAAAACGTGCAACCTGGGAAAAAATGCCAAGTGGGAACCTGCAGGACTCTTTCCTCTCTTCCCTGCTTGACCTCATTATCTGCTCAGAGCCCACTTAGCAGCTCAGTCTAACCACTGAAACCTCGCAAATTAACAGCGCTTACAAGAGTGCATGAACCGTAAGTCACCTGGGGCAACCTTCCAACAAAGAGGAGCTGCCACACGAAGTCTCATGGCCAAGCCTGAAATGAGGTTATTCTAATAGCGAAGGAAAAAAAAAAAACCTCTCTCAGAAAGCTTTTCCAATTCTTACCAGCACCAATTTAAAATAAAGTTATTCACATTAAAATTAAGAGAAAGTCGAGTTCAGCATATTAATAGCTTGTGTGAGCTGCTTTTCGTGAGCAGCTTTAGAAAGGGTTTAAGCACCTTGTTTTAACTGTCCCCTGACAGCAAGGATGCTGCCCAAGAAGGTGTGATAAGCACCTCACCCATGTGCTCTATGTCCACGACAGTAGCTTTCCCCACCAGAGGGTAATGTTCTGCAAATCACAACGCTGCTAATGCTTGAATGTTTGCAAATACCAGTTCAACCAGCACAAGATCAAACCACCAGCTGGACTGCTTCTCACCAACACTTTATGTTTAACAGCAAACAAGTCCCTACAGACAGGCAAGGTCAATGAGCAGGGGATGCTCATCCATACAGATATCAATAGATAAAATGGTACTCCAGAAACACTTCATGGTTATGCTTAGAAACCAACTCAAGATAAGTTTCTTAATTGGTTTTACACTCAAACATGATTCAACTTAGTGTTATATTTGCCACTTTCTTCATTTCACTTTCCAAATTTCTCCTGGTACTTGATTACCATTGCTCCAAAATATGAGGCTTTCTACACACAGGACAATTCTAGGGCACTCTCACAAAATCCCGTTCCACTGACTCTGTTTCGATGACAAGGCTTCATCCAGAGTAGCTGATGGTCATCAGATGTTTCACTTCTCAAAGGGCAGCGTGCTTGAGAAAGGTGAAGCTGGGGAGCAGAGTGAGGACCAGCAGGGATGAACTTAGGGAGAGAGGGTCAGGAGTGCAGAGAGAGAACGGTGTCTGCGAACAGAACTGCAGCTTAGTAGGAGATGTACAGTACATTTTACAAGACCTCTGTTCTAAGGATCTCTATCCTAGACTTCAGGATAGTATCTCACCTTCTCAACGTCAAACAAAGCAAGCAGACATGTCAGTCTGCCTTCCTTCTACCCACCCCCCTGCATGTTCTGCCACAGACCAACATACATGTCATGTACAATGTACATGACGACTCCCAAGGAGGAGCAGGAAAGCTCTATTGGCAATGCTCTACCACAAACAAACCCTGTCATTTCCCCATAAGAGGAAGCTCCTAAAATTTAACTTCCTCTTAAAGTTTATTTTTAATGCCTAAAACCTGTTAAACTCCATGCACCTCGCAGGACCTCTTGTTAGAAAAATCTCTTTGAAAAGAACAATAGTTGAAATAACAAAGAACGTTGCATGTAATTTTATCTTCCTTTTAAAAGTACTAGTGAAATTAAAAAAAAAAAAAGTACAACAGCTTTTTAAAGAAAACCAAACAAACCAGACACACCAAGAGCATATGGCACTCCTTTCTAGCAGGATGGCCTCATTTAATCAGACACTGGAAAGAGGAAAAGCAATGGAAGGGACAGGAAAGTTTGTCCTTGGCAAGTGCACACCTCAAAGCTGCAGGCTGCCCTCGCTTCAGAGGGGTTGCAGAGGGTATTTTCGTTCTTATATCTAGAACAACAGAAAGGGAACACTCTGCATCACGTAGAGCCCCCCAGATTGCTAATGAGGCAAATTAAGAAGAGGAGTCATTTTACAGATCCCGCTTCACACATCAGACCCATGCTGAGACTGCAAGGCAGTTCTCTCAGCTGGGTTTCCTTTGATTTGTCAACTAAACACGTACTCTGAACGAATGGATCAATCCCTTGAAATGTATCCCCTTTCACTAAGGTGTTAGGAAAGCAATGTGCTGCTCTTCCAGATGAGAAGACCACAGGAAACAAATCTGGTTTTATAAAAACACAACTTTCAATTGTGCATGTTCCCATCAGTGGGTGCAGACCTCTACTTTGATGCCTGTGCTGTGATTAAAAGAAGTCCCTGTACCTCTTCCAGGGAACCCCAGCGTGCATTAAGAAACCAAATTCTGTCACAGTACAGACACAGCAGCAGCCTCTGACATGGTTTGTGTAAAACCACTCCTCTCCATCTCTGCTTTGCGCTCTCCTGATGCAAGGCCACCCACCCAACACACACCCAATTAACCTACAATTAAGGGCACTAAGCTGCTAAAACTCTGCTTCTTGCTGGGAGGTACAAGACCTGGGACATGAGGCTGGGCTTGCTCTTTGGGCACTGCCAGCTGCTGAGTTCTTCCCTTTTGGAGGTGGGACATGACTCATCCATCTTGCATGCACCAACAGAAAGTTTCCACAAGGGAAGAGGAAGAGCACAAGCGGTCCCAGGACACTGTGCTGGAAAAGCTTTCATCAGCAGGTGGCTTTCTTCAGCAGCTCAGCATCAGCTTCACCTTTACAAGATTACTGTATCCCTGCTCTGAACCAAGAACCAAATCTCACTGAAAACATTATTGTCACTCTTCCTCCTGTGCCTTCACTCCTTCTGAATGCACCAAATATTACTTAGAAATAAGCTTTTGATTATTTCAATACAGGGCTTTTCCTTTTTTTTTTTTTTTAAATATCACTTTTCTGATTCACGTTTGCTACCCAGAAAGGGGGACTGTAAGCTCTATGTTAGAAGAAAAAAAACCCTGTGAGAAGCGTGCATGAAAATATGGGGAGAGACTGGAGTGGATTAAAATGTAACTATTTAGAGGTTCAATTTCCCCACTTCTGAAGGAAAGCAGGTATGGAAATCCTGCATTCATGGTATTTGAACCCCTGTTTTGTCTGCAGTACATTTCTCTATTCCTGCAACTCCTAAAAGGACACCTCATGATTTCTGGATCCAAAAGTCATCAACAGCGCTAAGTGTCAATACAGTGATCACAGCCAACAAACATCTAGTAACTGAGAAACCAAATGCCTCTAAAACCATGTGTACAATGTAAATACTTCCTGAACAATGCTCATTTGACTCAAGTTCACCATCTTACCAAGCACACCCTGTGCTCTGGCAATTAATATGACATTTAACTGTCAGTAGTTTCAGAGGTAACAGCCCTCTACACAGAACAGAGGCATTTCATATAGTTCAAAACTACCATTTCCAGCTGTAAACAGAAACAGACAGAAATAACCCTGTCAATTCAATAAACTATTTGAATTGGGCACGAAAACCCCCTATGTCTGAATTCACACATACTATGAATTCTCATGAAATCAAATCTGAAAACAGGTCAAATGAACGCTGTGCACCTGAAACATCGGCCAGGTTTACTAAGAAACCCACTCAGAGTGGAGGCAGGAGGCTTGAGGTGGTAATTTCATGGTATCGGGAGAAAGGAATGAATAATTCACTGGGTTTAGACAGTCAAAACCTACCACTTTTGGTGAACTTCACCTCTGAGATTTTGGATTCATTCAAACCCAAACCACAGCTCAGCAGGTGCAAATTCATAAAAGCACCGAGTTTGCATGACTCGCTTCTAACTGAAACCACCATCTTCTTGCAAAGCAGCAGCTGCGGCAAGCGCTCTAAGAGAATAAATATTTATCCCTCCTTAAATAAAGCTGCCTTCCCACCCACGAGTGCAGGCAGAACAATCAAAGGCTTCTCAAGGACAATTAGAGGAAAAATGCTGCCTGCCAAAGTCAACCATTGCCAGCACAGTGAAACCTGGGACACTAGCTCTACAGCTCCTTTGAGGAAAAAGGCTTCTGTTACAAATCCCTCCAGATTTCAAGCTTGTTTCATAGCCGCAAGGATTATTTCCCTCTTTTCCTGGCCAGCTCTTCCTTCAGAATTCATCAATATCACTCCTTGCTGCTAGATAACATCAACATGATGCATCATACAGCAGCTTCTCTTCCCAAGGGGCATGAATAGCATACTAGTACTAACTGTATTTTTTAAGTTCAGTTTATCTATTTGCTCTGACTTCTGCTATTTTTATAGCTCTGACTATTCACCTTTTAAAACAGTCTTTTGTGATGACAAAAAACAAGACAGATCGATTTGGTTTTGCTCTGGATGTCAAGATAAATTATTTTAATTAGGTAAGAAGCAGTCTTTGCCACTGAAATCACTAAAGATGCTCAGAACAGAGAACCAAACAGCTCAAACCTTACACAATAAAGTTGGTGGATTTGGTTGGATTTTTGTTGTTCTTTGTTGACTCTTCTCGCTTGTGATACATGCTCCTCAGAGGCATTGGACTGAGGGAGTGGCACAGCAACATCTAGCTGGAGAAAGCCAGCAGCTGGACTTACAGCAGGGATCTAAGTGGCGAGAGCTGTATCTTTGCATGCCAACAGTTCATTTCAGAGTAATGGGTTTGTGCCATGGGACCAGCATGCAGACAAGGCCTGGACTCTTCCTAAATTCGGAGGAGGTCCAGGTTGCAAGAAGCTTTGCAAGTGCCGTGCTGGCAGGAAGGCTGAACACCCACAGAACCCCATGATTGCTACAGCAGGGAAGCTTCCAAACACTTATGCTCAGAACATATGGAACCATACACTTTATGG
Organism: Pedionomus torquatus; assembly: GCA_013398155.1. NCBI lineage: Eukaryota > Metazoa > Chordata > Aves > Charadriiformes > Pedionomidae > Pedionomus > Pedionomus torquatus. The sequence continues at coordinate 174,285 of VZRU01016464.1, read as the reverse complement.
TACTCACCCCAGTACATCCCCACAGCCCTTGATTCTCCACCCATCGAGCCCACCGTACATAATATCCCATGCAAGAGATGAAGAAAGATGTAGAAGCAAGAACCACTGGATTGACGGGCAAAGATCACATTAATATTCCTGCTTGGTAACCAAATCACCTGCTGGTTCAGACTCAGATGGTGTCTGTGCTCGAGGTCTGGAGCTCTGGAAGAACAAGGGCTCACTGGAGGAGCATGTAGTGTAGCACTGACGCGGTATGTTTCATCAATGCTGCTCGTGTCAAACAAACAAGACTTAAATCAGGGTTACTGAACATTCCTTCCTAGCTCCTTCCCCTTTATATCACTTGTTTCTTAGCCAAGAGCGATGTTATCTGTAGGGTATTCACACCCAAATTCTTATCTTTCATGTGGCGATATTGCAAATGTGTGTTTTCTGTTTGTAAGAACAGCCCAGTGACTGAGCAACCACGTACACACGATGTCAAACCCTAGTGAAATCACTGACTCCACCAATACCCAGTGACATGTTCAGACTGCAATCCCTACTGGGCATGTAATGGCAAAGGCAACTGCTGAGAGCCCCCTGGATTATATCCAGCCTCTTCCCCAACAAAATAGGGTAATTAAGCATTTGGGGATCAACTGGAAAGGCTTCTTAATGCAGGATTTTCCCAGCAGAGGGCACTTTTGATTCACAGACCACTTCAGATGCTGCTTTTTGTTATTCTCCATTGCCGTCTCAAAGACGTGAAGCAGAGGTGGTGCTGTCTGCTTAAAAATAAAGACGTCGATGCTTTAGCTCCACTTTCCTTCCTCCCTCTCCCCTCCAACAAGTTTTATTAAGTTCTCATCTTTAATTCATGCCTGCAGCAGAGCTGATGTCACTTTTTTTTCCTATCAAAAAAAGATCCACAAAGCACAAGCCAAGCTTGCAGTGGTATCTCACCTACTTTGCTTCTCTATTTTTATTTTCACTTCCAGTGATTTGTTAACATTCATTATCCTCAAAAAACTGAAAATGTATTTCAACAGAAACATGACTATAGCACTTTGAGAGGAAAGCAAACAAACCACCTATTAGATTACAGGACACAGCCCATCAGAGACATATCACAAATTAAACCCTCCAGTCACCTGCAGGGATATTGCGGGGCGTTAGGGACCCAGCAAAATAAACAACTTAGCAACCGTTAAGGTGAATTCCCCTTTGGGAAACTGTCTGTTCGCGGTGGATGTAAAGTGAGAATGAGAGAGGACGTGTGATAAGACAGTGTGTGGGGGAGAATTTTCCAGCAAAAGCCCTGAGAATTGAGATGTTTTTAACCACTAAAATGAAAAGCAAAAATAAAAACAACAAAAAAAGGATGTCTTAATCAACTAGCGCACACATCTGTCCTAAGTTAAAACACTGGCAAGACAGCACTGCAGTTTGGCCCAAATTCTGCTTTGTTTGCATACAGCTGGGATGTGGTTTTTAGGCTGGCAGCACCAGAGCTCACTGAAGGCCAGACAGCCTCCTTCAGGGCAGTAAAGATGCCAGGAGTCCTGTCCCTGGGTTTCTTCCTATGAAATCCTGTGCCTACCAGGACAACGTCCCAGAGCCGAACAACTCGTCAGAGTCCACCAGCACCCACAGCTGGCGTTTCTGCTTCCACCAGCAGCCCCGAGGACACCTGTGGGTAATAGAAATCTTATAGAGGTTGACCAATGTCCCACTGCAGACGAGGAGAAGCTCATTTGGTAGGAAGCAAACCAACTAAACAAGTAATTTCTTCTATGAATTATATAATTCAGAATCACTCTGGTTCCTCTTGGCTCATGGATGAACAGTTTTGTTTTTTCAAAAGTCAGAGCAGTGGGTGGTGTGGTCATGTTGTGTAAGATAATACAAAGAGAAAAACAATTGCTGCCAAAGGAGAAGACACTGTATCACAGGATTTGTATTATTTACTGTGTATTTTTGAGTAAGATTTCTTGGATAATCATTTGTTTGTGTCAAGTTTTACTGGAACGTACATTATTACCAACCATTTTTCCAAACCAGGAGAAGCCGTCATAAACATGCTTGAATAAAATGCAAGAAAGACACTGAAGATAACTGGGATTGTGCAATATTTGTGTAATAGTACTTTGGGGAGGAAGGTTATGGGAAAATCAAACCCCAAATCCCAGAGACTGTTGCTTCTGAACCAACAAAGAGCAGACCCCAAATACGTCAATAGCTGTACTGAAGTTAACAGTTTACACAATAATTCCCCAAGTGTTTTATTCATCTGTTATGGGGAGGAGGCACATTATTCAGTGTAAGGAAGGCAGCAAGAAGAACTGTATGTGGCAGCAAAAGTACAGTGTTAAAAGTTGAAGTTTGGACTCAAGAGCAAAAAAGAAAACAACAACAAACGTGGCATTAGGTCCTTTCTACAGTTCTATACTTTGCCTTTAGGGCTTGTAATGAAATATTTAATTACATGATTTTGTAACATCTTTGCTATTATTTTATAAAAGCTGTAACTGTCGATACCAGATACTTGACGCTAACATCACACACCAGTCCTAGTCTGTGCAGAGCCCAGCACTAATATGGCTCCCCACATCAGCACCAGCTTGTAAATCATTACCAGTATTGGGAAAAGGGAGTATTACCCCGTTGGCTGCTAAACACTAGCAGGCCCAAACGTATATTCAGTAGCAATGATTTTAAGAAAAATATATGAGATATGTACTGGCTGGATTCCAGATCCTCTACAGCCCACTGGCACCTTTCTACTGCCTTTGGCATGCTCTTGAACCACATGGCACTGCAGGCTGCATTACAGTTGTTATAAAACAAAAGAAAAAGGCCCAGAAAATCCTCACAGTCACCAATTTCAGTAACACACACACACCCCCACATGCCTATGAGTACCTAAACTATCATTTTTCAGCTACAGCCTTCACATGAGCTATGAGAAAGCTTGGTACCTGAATTCTGTAATTCAGACAAATGAGGTAACATGGAAAAAATTGGTTCTGAGATTCATGGCAGAAAGGTGGAGATTTTTACGCAGACATAGCTCTCAACTGCTCTGTCATCACCACTGAGGGTGCAGCAGGAATTATCAATATTGGCACAACGGACAGAAGGAATTTTTATTGCATTATAGGCTTCTGGAATAATCATAACAACATGCTAGCAAACTAGCAAGAGACTTTTAATACAGCCTCCTCCCGCAAAACAAATCCTTTGCCTTTTCCCTTACAACATTTCTTACCCAACCAGACGGCCAACATGCCGGGGCTGATTTAGCACAAGGAAAAATCCACCAGACTTCCAGCTCTTGCAGGATTGCAGTAGCCCAAAGACTTCAGCTGCTCCAATCTACCAGCAGTCTCCCCAGCAAAGGAGAATGAAGAGATTGTTCGCATTTCACTACAGCCCTTCTGAAAAGCTTCGTGCCACCACTGAGCTTTTGCTGAACAGACACGGTGCCAGGAAGTCAGTGCCTGTGAGCTCCTGCTTGTTTTCAGGCCTGGCAGTGATGGATTACATACAACCACAAGTTGGGCACAAACCAGCTGTCTATCTGCCTTTTCCAAACATCTTGCTTCAGTTTCTGTATTATAGAGGTGCCAATGCCTTGTTTCAGGATGCCTACTGCATAAAAAGCACATATTTCTCTGAATATTTTACTGTCACACAGAGGGACTGGGCCTTTTTTTTTTTTATTTAATGCTGTTGCTCCTTCCCCAGCACATTCCCCATAATAAAAGTCTCTCTGTTCCCAGAGGCCTGAAGCTGAAATGACAAACTGCACTACAGCTTTTCTCTGCACAGAAACCACCCACCCTATGGATCCCTCTGTCTTCTGCCGACACATGAGAAAACCTGTGTCCCTCAGACCCCAATCCTCCTTCCATTGCTGCCAGGGCTGTGACAGCAGCATCTCGGAACTGCCTGGTCCTGCTGCCTTCCCATCATGAACCAGGGGGAAACCAGAGAAAAACCAGCCAGCATTCCTCTCCTGGCCCTTCACACAAACCCTAAAGGGTAAAGCAGCGTAACAGCTTTGCAGAGTCTGAACCTGCAGCATCCAAGACTGTACGTTATGCTGTGTTATTATCCTATATATGGTACGTGTACAGGCACATACACAAGTTTGTGTGGGATTCAGTTACTCCAAAGGACGTCTGGGGGAAAGGGCTGTAAACAGCACCTATTCAAGACGGCGAACTTTGGGGGGCAGGGAGAACATAAAAAACCTCTAGTTACTGAATTTGGGTCTGCCAACCACCAGGATTAAGTGCTGAACACACTGAAAAGCCACCTCATTTTGCGGCAAAAGCAGCAGTAACACCAGCACGCTGTCCCGCAAAGCCACAGCAATTCCCAGGGAACACTCTGGATCTGACTGCAGCACTGCCTACACAGCAAGAGCAAAACCCAAACACAGATTAAAGATGTTTTTCCCTCTCCTCTCCCTGAAGGAAAAAAAAAAGAAATAATATATCCTTCTTAGGCTGAGAGGGAGATCACAGGGAGGAAAACATGTAGGAGTCCAGACAAAAGGCTAAAGCTGTAGACCAGGCATCACTGCATCTGCTCCAGCTACACACAGTTTAAAAAAAAAAAATTACGAGTTTCTCTTTCTCTTTAGATGTCTTGCCTGGATGCTTTAAAGCAGCCTCAGAAGAATGTGCTCTTGGGTCTGAATCCCTTAGGAAATTATCCTTTGTGGTGGATGGTCTCCCCTTGGGGCCTGTCTGTGTGTTTTGCTTTCATGTAATCCTCCCACCTTGGTTTTCTAATGTAATGCTATCCGCATTATTATAGCTCTTTGATACTCTCAAATAGTACTTACTCATGCTGTTGTATTTTCAGCTTTTCCAGACTGGGTCTGACTGGCTTGGATGGCTTGTCGCTTGTGCCATAAATATTTAGTTAAGTCACCAAAAGATATCACGGAGAGGTTGTGCACCAATGGCAGACGCTGCACGCAGGAGCGCCTGGGCCATTTGCCCTCTCCAGGCGAGATGTGCCAGTGATGCGCGTGGGCATGTGCTCTACAAGAACAGAAGCATAAAATACCAGCACTGCTCTATCAGGCTTTGCTGACAGCCACTAACTAGTTCTCTGTCCTAGTTCCCTTTTTTTCTTTCCTACAACTTCTGTTCCAAGAAAGTTCAGTAGATTACATGCAAATTTTTAAGACAGTTCATTACTGTGTTTTAGATGAATTTTACCAATAGCCTGCCAGGTCCAGCATCCTGACCTGAAGTCAAGACTCCCTCTACACTACCTACAACTGAAGGTTTTTTTCTCAAAACACATGAATCTTCGCTGCCACAACTCTTCTCGTCTGCACTGAGAGCAGGGGTTTGTGGTTTCCTTTCTAGTTCCCCTGCATCACACAACCTCAGTATTAGGTTTGTGTTGTCTCACCAGTGCACCACGGGTATGTAACCATAACGTGAGCCTCCACTTTGGGTGTTCTCTTTTCTTCATTCTGGCACGAATTTATACCCTGACAAGATGGATCTTTAATATCCCTCCTACACACATGCACAGAGACAACTTCAGTACCTCCCCCGCTTGCACAGCGGATACCCTTAAAAACATGAATCAACGTTTACCCGCAGTTTTCCTACAGTGCTATCTAACTACCAGCAGTTATCGCCCATGTGGAGGAACAAACTCAAATACCACGATGTGGCTGACTGCTCTCCCGTGGTTTCCCTCTTGAAAGTTATCGTCACTTGTAATGCAGGCTTCATAACAGTGAGCAAATGCACTCCTCCATCAAAGTAAAAGAACACAGGGGACCTGGACTCTGTTGCTCATCCTTTTGTTTGCTTGCTGGATGCCCACAACTAATCCAACACTCATCATGAGCCTGCCTTCAGTCTTCCCATCTGTAATACTGCAATAATATTTCAATATTAATAATAATAATCAACAACAAAAGGTAAACTTTGTCACTAGCTAATTATTACCAACAATTATGTGTTGCACTCAAGCTTTTCATCTAATGCAAGGAAGTATTTCATGAACACAAGGCAGATAAATTCATAGCACGTGTGAATAGGAGAGTGCAAGCACACTCATTAATGACTCTTTCCTTGAAATTTTGAAGGCTTCTCTGAATAAGAAACTGAATCTTGGCCAAAGAAAACAGTGGTTGCATCCCAGTTAAGGTGGCCCGTTGCTGTATAAGCTTCACTGCTACAGTTACATGAATTCCTGGCCTGCATTGGTCCAGCATCAAGAGACATGGAGAAGAAATGCCAGGTCACTGCATCACTGCCCCCCTATTTATTACATTTTATAATATATATCGCATTCATATTTTTGTTAGAGTATTAATTATGTTATTGTTATATATATATATATATTAATCCACAGCAATAGGGGTTAATTAAACCTTTTAAATTTTTTTTCCTCCCTCCCTTCCCTAAGGATGGCTGATACAAAGGAGAAATGTTCAATTCCCATTTACAAGATCTGTCCTGAGCCAGTTCTCAAACTGTGTCTCACGGTAGCCGTCCTCAGGCCATTCCACCAGAGAAGTGCTCTAGCAACAGCCGCACAGCAATTCCGCTTTTTCTTAGTCAACTGTGTTGAAAAGCAGCAAAAGTAGGAAAAGGCTTTGCTTCATTCTCCACCACAGAGCAATAAATTGACACAGCACAGCTGCCGTCTGTTCAAGCTTAAGGAAGGAAGAAAACAATTTGGGGCTCACATCTGTGCAGCAACCACGAAGAGAACCTGCCCAGCTCTGTTCCACCAAAGAACTGACCCAGCGACGCGGTTCACTTTCGCCGATGACATTAGCTTTAAGGAAACTCTCAGCGTGTTTATTTTGCAAACAGCATTTTGCTTGGAAATTACAAAAGAATCAGAAGTGCCACTTGCTGTTAGACAACATTATAATGCAAAATGAAGCACAACCATTGTGATGGGAGAACACATTCATTAACTCAAGAGAGTTGGCAGTCTTCTGATATTTAGTAGATTTTTCTCAAAATCAACTCCCTGGAGTCATGTGATCTGAAAATCTGAACTTTCCTCCTTTAATAAAGCATTTTTAGCAGCCCTCATAACAGCAGGAGTCAAAAGTTACTTACGTAAAGAGGAAGTATAAAGATATTAAAATGTTATGTTGAAGTAACATCTATTTTGAGGGCAGTACTATGATAACGAAACATCAGATTCGGTAACTCTGAAAAACGAGCACACACAACTTCCGATTCTTATCTCTATAGCAAAACCTAAATTACTAATTGGCTTATCTTTTTAAGACAGTTTATGATACTTACAAAATAAAGACACTGTAATTCTCAAAAGCCATGGGCTTAATTCCCATTTTTCTTATAGCTACAGAATTGTGCTGACTCGCAAATGGTTGTGATTGATGCTACAATAATGTAGCAATCACAATCAATTGATTCTTACATTATATAATGGCCTTTTTTGCCTTTTTAAGCAGTCTTTGACCTGAAAATACCTCTGCACTTCGCAGATATTCGCAAGGTGTGTTTTACTGTAAAAGTACCCAGCAGTACTCTTGAAAAATGTCTTTTCTGGAAGATGTGTTTTCCAAGCAGGCCCCCTTAAAAGAGCACAAATGGATCTACGTAAAATCTATATCACTTCTGTAAGAAACCAAATTGGACATGTCAAGTTGCAGAGGCATAAGAAGAGACAAGTAACATCCTTTGAAGATGCATTAGCAAAGAAAACCTAGAGACAAAACAAGTTCAGCTATCACTTGTTTTCTTCATGCACCACTTACCCAAAGAACCACTACCTCAGGAGAGGTCATAAAGAAAATGAAGAAAAACTCAAGTTTTACTTCTTTACAGTATATTTGGAAAGCCCACCCTTGACATCAGCAACCCAGCTTCATGCATCACACAGAACAGCCCCCCTGGCCAGGCCACAGAGGGAAAACATCAGCAAGTTCAGGGGATTTAGATGAATGAAGCTTAATGACAAATGGGGAAAAAGATGAGACCAACATAGAATCTGCTTTCCTTCTGCCTTCCAGTTTGCTTAAACGACCGATAGAGCCACCATCCTTTCAGTGCTGTTAACACTAATTAGATCTGCACAGCTAGAATGGAATACATTAAGGTTAAAAAAAAATTACCCTCTGAACCCACTAGTACATATCCACAGGAACTATTCATTTAAACTTCAACTTAAATACTTATTTATCTTTGTGCTCTGAAGACCAATATACCTCATTTTCAATTTAACCTCTCCTCTTTTATGCTTTGTAGAAATTGTACAAGATCATTTATGGAGAGATTTAATATTTATAAAAAATTCAAGCAATTGGAAGAGCCAAGCATTTCAAAGAGTCAGCAATCGATGCAGACAACCCCTGCGCCCCGTCCAACCTGAGAGAGACGGGCAGAAACTGGCAACCACACATGGGGAAACGTTCTGCATTTCACAAATCCTGGGCGAAGCATGGGAAGGCAGAGCTGCAGAGGGGAACACAGGACAGACCCTCCAGTAATGGAAACCGGAAAAAAAAAAAAAAAAAAAAAAAAAGATTAAGAAAAAAAGTGACTCTTCTGACTGTGTGGCTGGCTTATGGAGTCAGACTCAAATACTTGCTGAAGTCACTGTGGCAGACTGTAAGGCAAAGCAATTCTCAGGAGGAGAAGGTGGTGGCAGATAAAGAGCTGAGATGGAAAAATACATCATTCAAAGCCCAGCAGCACAACGGAGATCCAGCCGTGTTCTGCCTCTCTGGAGCTACTTCTCGATGTGCTTACCTGTGCTGCGCTGCACTTCCCTGCCCAAAGAAGTACTGCTGGCCCAAGAGGGCACAGTTCAGTGCACATCAGCCAGATGTGCATCAGGATCAGCCTCAATCCTCCTACATAGCTATTTTTTTATTATTTCTTTTTTTAAGAGTAAATCAGGGGATCCATCATCCAGAGATACCTTTCAAGTACAGCCAGAGATCCCCATGTTTTCACAGGCTGCACTCAGCCCATGTACACAGCTGTGAAGTCAGAATCTCTGCTTTGCTAAGCAGCACCGTCCCAGCACTGAGTAATGAGCGCAGCATGAAATCCCCACACAAACATACCTAGCAAGATGTTCTCAAAAACTTGGCTTTTTCAAGCTTGATTTTATAATGCTTTGACAAGATCCAGAGACTGCCATTTGCATCCTTGACCCAAATCAAGAGCACTTATAATTTTGGGTTTTTTTTTCATCCAAGAAGTACATTTAATAGCTTTGTATTAGGTCTGTTCTGATGGAGCCTTTGAAAGTCAAATCCCTGCTACAAGCACACGACAGTCTAGAACGGTTGTGTTGTACACTATCCAAGCTTCTCATCAATACGAGAGTAAATAACGGCCACAAAATGTCAACTTGCAACTTCTGTTTCTAATAGGAAGTTATTATGTCTGGTTTTAGACACGAAATTGTGCAACGCAAAGTACCTTAAATAACCTGCCAAAGGTCATATGTGGATCCACAGATGACCCAGGCCACTTGCACCCCACTCAAGCTGCGTAATCAAGAAACCTCTCTTCTTCCTTTTATGATTGTGTTAATACCTAAAGGGGATTTTTATGCAGTATAAATCAGGGATGAAACATGATTTTCCAGTGGAAAGACCCCCCCGAAACCACAACTACACACAAACATCAACTTTTAGTAATTTCAAGAATGCTTGTTTAGAGGTATTATTTTAGCCACTTACAGTAATAAGACACAGTAATTCTATGCAGTAGAAAAAAACTACTTTAATTGATTAAAGAAAAAAATCTGTACATGCCGTTCAGAGAACCTGCCTCAAAATTTGAGATAAAAACCATTTCAACTTAGCAAATTAAATGCCAGAATTATAGTTGCAGAGAAGCTTTCCTAATTTCTTTCCACCAGCCAAAATTTTGTCCCTGCCTCCTTCATTCCTCCTTCATACACAACCTCAAGTAACTTCTCTGTGCTAACACCCCTGGAGAGCTGTAAATTCTCACTGAAAGCACAACAAAAAATTCTAACAAATACAATGTGGGACTTTAAATGCAAATTCGAAATAATACGTAATAAGGCTTCTTCCCATTGTTTGGATTTACACTGGGTTTCTATCCACTCACTTTTCCGAAGATTTTACTGCACCAAGGAGGCTCATAGTGTAATACGTGACAGTGAGCATAAGTTCATTAAAGACAGTAACTTTTCAAAGCAAATACAGAATTGTATTTGCTTTGTAGAAGTACGTGCAAATACAGAATTGCAAGTATAACAGAGATGGGCACCTCTCAAGGAAAGTGTTCTTTCAAAACAGTGTCTGAAAGTGTGCCTCAGGCTTGGCTCTCAAGAACCCACTGTGTACTCATTTTAGTAAAAACACCCCCCCCCCCAAACACCCTACAACAGCTGATTAGCTTCTCACTAATACAAAATACAACTTCAAAACAGATGTGTCTGGCAGGTATGGAGAGCTAGTACCACCTTCACCTTGAAATAGTCTCAGTACTTCAGAAGTTTGTGCAAATGAAAAGACTAAAACTGATCTTTGTTTTTCATCTTACACATGTATCCAAACATATAACAACACACAAATCTGATCAAAACTCTGGTACTACCTACTGTAAGAAACAGATCCTTGTAGGTCCTAATAGGCTAGAAGTAAGAAAACAAAGTTAAGTACAGAAAAAGTGAAGGAAATTCACTTAAAACCTGCCCAACCCATAAACAGCCTGTCTGAGGGAAGCAGGACGGTGGTTCCCGAGGGACTGGCAGAGCAGTGTCCCGGCTGCCCCGCAGCACACACAGCCTGGAGCTTACAGAGCTTTGCAGATAGGAGATAAGCAATACTTTATATTTCACTCAGATGTAGATTATAAGCCAGGGAAAAGCAAGCTTAAAAGGTGAACGGCTTCTTTTGGCATTAGCTGAAACCTTTGTATAGTCTCCAAAGAAAGCCGACAGCGAGGTCAAGCTACAGTATGGGAATTCTATAGTCAATAAAAAAAGGCCCTGTTTTTAAGCTCTGAGTCAGAAAAATTCAATGTGGATGGCCACTTACTGAAAGGGTCATCATCCAACAGAGAGAAAATTGCTAGAGCAACAAAGAGCCCAGAAGTATTCCTCAGTTTATAGAAACCACAGAGAAGGGCAAATTCTAAATCTATCTCCTCCTCATATTAATCTAGTTTGCCTCCAAGGATCAATTTATCCAATAGAAACCGCATTGTAATGGCGCAGTCAAGTTCCTTCTCTGAAATCTGAGCTTAAATCATAAAACAAAACTATTGTTTCATGGCTGCATGGTGACATTTAAATATTTCTCTAGCATTGCAAGCGTAGCTCAAGCACTCCACTGACAAGCAAGACCGGCTGATGTGGACTCTCACCCCAAGCTGAGTTTTTTCAGTTTTCCTCAATGGAGTAATTTCACTTTTCACTAGACTCTACATGTACAGTACATGCTCACACTGTGTGTTGGCATTCTCAAGGCGTTTATGGGGTCAGAGCTTAGGAAGAACATTTGCAGACTTCCCACTATCTCCCAAGGCCCCGAGTATTTCCTTACAGCAGAGGAGTCAGCAATGGACCCAGTCTAACGATGACAGCACCCACTGGGCTATGCCGGCACCTGAGCCACTGGTGAAAAAATGATGGTAACACAGCATTAACCTTGCCCAGGATCTCTCCTACCATGAACAGCAAAGCAAAGCTCCCCCAGGGATCCTCTACCAGGACTTTCCCTGCATTAAATGAGTCATTGTGAAATAAAGCCAGCTCACCAAGTCTTATAGTAGAAAGTCCCACTGCAGCGCAAATAAAAACCTTTTGTATCTGAAGGTAGATATCTCTCCCCCACAAGTCCAGCTTTCTGCAACTGTTCTCCTTTCTGATATTCATTCTTAAAGCATCCAGTTATGTTCTCCTCACTTGCTCACATTGGTGTTCCCAAAGCAATGAATTTGGTTTGCTAATTATTGCAATCAGGGGAGATGGGGAACACGAGGCACAGATTAAAAAATTGCTCAGGCTGGCTTCTTTCTTAGCACTTCAGTCCTTTGATATATCAGTGTGGTAAGCTCAATGCTGAACAGCACTTGACTCAGCCTCAGTTCGGAGTAGGGAGAAATTAATTGCAATCTAATAGGATTCAAATTGGTACAAGGGATCCCCTCATTACGGGACAAGAAAGAGTAGAACCGCAGTACATTAGCCAGCTAGCAAAGGGCTTCGGTCAATGCAGTGGAACAGGCAACACCATCGCTGAGACATGATGAATTGATACCTCAATAATTGTAATTTATTAGTCAGTGGTGCTGAGCTAGTCTATGAACCAGGTGGGAACGGACTAAACCTACGCAGTGTCTGCGGAAGAAACGACATACCCGTTGTAAGGTCTAACTCGAAGTAATTTTACAGTGATGCGAAGATGTGTCACAGCTTAATTCAAGCAGCAGTTATGTGTACCGGAGGATGAAAGTGTAAATCAGCAGCGGACTGGGAAACAGAAGGCTCCTGGTATCAAATGTCAGTGGAGTTGCTCCCTCACTGTGCAACCTTTGACAAGTCTCTTGACCTCCTGGTGCTTCAATCAAGGCAGCTACAGCACTGGGTTAGAAGCAAGATTCCCATCATATGCCACATTCGCCCTCTGTGCTTAGATCTTTGGTAAACTGCAGCCCCTACCTTGTGTATTTGAAATCCACATTGGAATTATCACACGAGGCTGGCCTGTGGATATTTAAAGCCATGTGTGACAAACAGGCTTTATGTAATGAATTATGGTTAAGCTGTGAGAGTAAACTTGACAGACATGCACACGCATTCGCTCTCACACAAAGCCCAACTGTCCCACTTCCACATGAGCAGCTCCAAGGGAACATCTATAAAGCAAAATGAAGGTTTAGTTGTGACATGGATGAATGCACCTGCAACGATTTCCTTCCAGGTAGCACACAGGCAGGGTAGCAGAGCCCAAGGCAGCAGAGGTTAACAAGCCTGGATCCCCGTGGGCTTACATTCCTGTTCCTCCTCCCTGCTGAAGCCTAAGCCAATGAATATTCATAACTTGTTGCTAAATTAAGCAATCATTCACATGGCTAGTAATGCCATGCTCCCCCCTGATTTTGCTGGGCAGGCAGAATTTTAGGCATTTGGAATATTTTCCAGTTAGTTTCTGACAACAGAACGTAATCCCACCAACACCGGAGGCACCGACACAACTCACTGGCAGCTGCTATTCCCCTCCCATCTTCTGTTCAGGAAAATGTTTTTGGATGCCAACTGCCCACAGAACAGAGCTCCCACCCTCACACCTAGCTGGACCTTAACAACTCCTTCTGCCTCTTCCCACCTGAGGTCAGTGAGGGAAAAGCAAAGGTCTCCTAGAAGTCACTCCAGGGAAGATCTGGAGACCACATTGGAGGTGAAAGTCTGAGTCCCTGAGCAAAGGGCAATACCTAAACAAATCCCACTGCTGGGAATAATGAAAGGGATTAATTCATTGCAGAAAATATTTTTCTTGGCAAGCCAGGGCTTTACCGGACCTTTTCAGCCCATTGCAATCAGTTTTAGGTACATCTCATACTCTGTGCTGCACAATCAAGTAGGGCTATTTCAGTCTAATAGATACCTAAGCCCTTTCTCAAGCATATATAAGTGGATCGATTCCTTCCTAAAGCTTCCCAAGAAGCCAGTTACTAAAGACAGAAAACCACAAAATTATATACTCAGTATTTCTAACCAGCTCTTCACCCTAGAAGACCTTTAGAGGTTTTATAATTAAGAAAAAGAAAATGCTTAGGCTAGAAAACTGGCCCAGCAAGTCTGCTATCAAGATCTTTCCCTGGGTTTGTACAGTGGAAACACCCTCAGTATTCACACCTAGTTCTCAATCGTCAGATGATGATTAATACCAAGCATTAGATCATCCTCAGCAATTGCGAGAGCTTTCTGCAAGGTTCTTGGTGGATTGAATTATTGAACAGTGCCCAGCACCTCCAAGGAAGCCCTTGGAAACTGAAGCTGGCATCCGTCCTGGGCACCTGATGTGGTGCATTCACGTGGCATGATGCAGAAACACTAGCTTGGATGGAGTGACTTCTCTGATGTCCTCTATCTGAACCAGTACATCGTGCTTTGGGTCAGTTCTGAGCTGATGTGGCAAATGCTGTTTCCAAATCTAGTCAAGTCTCTGTATGATGTCCCATAACTTAAGATCGGTCCCTTAAATCTTGCTAGCAAGACCAAGACGCCTACAGCAATGACCTCCTCCTTTCTTTCTTTAGATTGAAAAAACAGCCTGGTATTTTCCTGCATGTTAATAAATTAATTATCATGTGCCCTACTAATTTTCATCTGTATATTGTAAGCATTTTAAAAAGGAAGTAAAACTTACTATCTCCATGTTACAGATAAATAGCCAGACAAAGGATGGCTAAGTAATTTACCCCCCTGCCCAACAATCTAGGGGCAGAACTTGGTAATATAAATCCTTTAACCTCAACAACTCCACCAATTAGCACTACTGGCATGAATGCAGCCTCTCCTCTTACATAATTACTTTTTGAGGGGGAGGACGAAGGTTTTACAATTACATGTCTGCAGTGACTGGAAACAGAAAATAACCACCCAACCCAGATACTAACTACCACCTTGCTAGAGATGAAGATTCCTACTCAATTCAGAAATGAAAATATCACGTAGAAGTTAATTCCTTAGAGACTGACTATAAGATGAAAGCCAGCATCTGAACGTGAAAAAGATCATCTCTTATTTAATTTTTATTTCAACCTATGTAGTTCAGCATTGGAAACAGCTAATTTTTTGGACACGTGGAAGGAAGAGATTGACTTTTACTCATTAAATACTAATTCTTTCAGAACAAACCTGAGGTCAACAAGTACATCAATATTTAACTAGGCATTAACTAAGGGCTCTCATTTGTGTAGTTGTATTAACAGGCTTTGTTGCATAAAATGACTAAAAAAGCCTTCCAGACTAAGCTGTTCTAGCAGAAACACCTTAAGCAATTACAGTCCATCCCAATAGGTCTTTGAACAGCAGGATATACCTAATCAATCTAAGTCACACAAAAAAAGTCCATTTTCTACACTCTGCAAATGAATACAGCTGAAGCAGTAGAAACTCCTGTCATTACCAACGTAAGTTAAACATTCTGCCAAAATAAATAAATAATAACCACGAGGAAAATCAGAACACGACACCACAGAAGGAAGCCTCCGAAATGATCAGAAGTTCTATTTTGAGACCCATTAAAGGAGCACAACATACATCTTTGCAACAGCTTGCACATTTTATTTGCCTGGATCTATCAAAACAGAAGAAACGCATTTATTCTGGTAAGAAGTATTAGAATACAAAAATGGAAATAAGAGTAAATTGGTAAGTGGGATTCATGTAAATGCTTAAGTGAGTGAGAAGCATGTCATATCAACGAGTCACTGGGATTTAGGCTCCCAACTAATTGAACCCTTACGGTAGTGATTTCCTGTAAGAAATCTTTTTTTATTTGTGTTTACAAGACTTCAGTGGTAGAGAGCTTACTCTTTTTTAGACAGAGCTGGCTCTTACCAGAAGAATTCACAAGTCTTTAAGAGCTCCCACTTCTGCAGCCTCCTCATCCAGCCCTCACCAGTGAGATGGATCTGAGGAACATCCAACAGCTGTTTTACCAAGCTCTTCAGAACAAAACGCCTAGCGTGTGTGATTGCCCCTCTTCCAGTTCATACCAGAGCTACCCGAGTGTGAGCCTCAGGTTCTGCATCACTGCTAATTTCTTGACAATTCCCACTTTCTTTTTCATTTTGCAACTGAAATACTGCAATTTTGCAAAATTGAAATATTTTTTCATAAACCCAGTTCTTCCCTGAGCTCTCAATTTCAATAAATAGTAACAACCGGGTATTTTTAAAGTTCTCATAGAACATATTCTCTAACTCCTCTGCCTTTGGCTCTGCCCTAGGCTTATGCCTACTTGAGGTGACCCAAGGTTGCCAGACAACAATTCAGTTCCTACTAAATAACATACACACACAAACACAGCCCCCTGCCCAAAACATACTACATTGTGGTTTTTGGTTTGTTTGTTGGTTTTTTTTTGTTTGGTTTTTTTTTTTCCCTCTGGGACAATGTAGATTTTATTACGTCTGCTATTACTACATGCCCATAACAATGTTCTCTAACAAGCAGCCCTAAGGTCAAATGTGTCCCTTGATCAATATACTAGAGGTCCCTCCTGCTGCTGCTGCAGGTAGACTGTCTGGGGAAAAAAAAAAAAAAAAACCTTTATTCCTTTGCTTCACTGTAAAGAGGAAGGGAAAAAAAAAAAAAAAAAAAAACCAAACTGTCAAAGACATTTTTCTTCTCCCTCTGCTCTTGACAAGTCAGGTAAACAAGGAGGGAATATCTAACTGCAAAGGACGTAAGAGACCAGCATTTGTACAGGCATATAAAAACATACTGTTTACTTATCAGGCTACTCAATGCATGAGGATGATTCATAACAAGGCTAAGGGGATTGGGAAGATGTCTTAGCAAAACACCCGCAAACCTATTTTGCATGAGGACAAATAAAAGACACTGTCCCATGGTCGTCTTTGTACAAGGTTTTAACAATTCAGTACATTGCCACTAAATTGTTAAGGTCAATCGTCAGGTCAAAGCACCCTGACAAGTAGTAACACTAACTCAGAGATGCTCCCAGCAGCACAGCCATCATGTTTACCTTCTCCTATTTTGTTAGTAAAGCTGTGACTGTTTATCTATTTTTGCTCAACAAATGGGTATTAACCATTAAGTAATGGCTATACTCAGAAAAGCAGACTTGATACTTGTAGACTTGCTACAGAAATCACCTCCTGCTTGCACTCAAGCAGCAGGGAAGGAGTTAATCTCCATCCAAAATGGCCAGGTATCACTCTTACTCATGCCCAGCTACATGACTTCTGTTTCATGTGTTGTGATTTACTTTCATCTCCACGTGTGGATCTTCATCAGGGACTGGCACTGACGTTCATGGGAACTGCCCCATTCAGCCCCATAACTGGGAGCAGGACCGAAGCTCTGGGTGCCTCCAGCTATTAGTAAATGATTGTTGGGATTGTCTATGCTTATTCGCTACGCACCAATTCCCATCACTGCTGATCAAACATGGTAATTCCTGCAAAAACAGAATGAGCAGTCCCTTTAAAAGACATACACCCCCCCCCCACACACCCTCCCCAAAAAACGAGAGCCTTG
>VZRU01016464.1:115206-156970 GCA_013398155.1 Pedionomus torquatus | reverse complement strand
AAAAGACATACACCCCCCCCCCACACACCCTCCCCAAAAGAGAGTAGCCTTTGCGAATGACCTATAATGGGCCTAAATAAAGGCTGAGCCGTTCCTTACTCATGCATAACTTCATCGCTTCTGTTCCCTCCACACCCTGCCCAGTTGGCATAATCTGCAGAAGGGTTTTGGCATGGACAACTGAAACACCCACGTGCTGCCTGAACTAAAAAGCTTGATCCTAGAGCACTTTTCTTTCTGAGCAACAGCTAAATGAGACTTCTATTTTGATAACACAAGCCCTGTTTGCACTGTAGGTTTCAACCTATGAAGACTGAACTCCAACCATGCTCCCAGATTAGGCCAGCTACAGCCTACACCATAGCACCCCACACGATAGCTGGAAAAGGCATAAAATGTGGCAAAACTCCAAGCTTGACATTTCATACGACTGGACGAAAATTCCCTCTGAATCAGCTGACTCCACCACTACAACCCCAGCAGTCACCACACACGGTAATTAGCAGGGACCTCGGCGTGGTCCAAAACCAAGACATGAACAAAGAATGAGCGTGGGCCACAAGGAACGGTCACAAGCTTCTTCAAAGAGCACGTGTTCCCCACTCTGGTGTCATACCCTGAAACAATTTTAATCCATCTTTCCCTTTAAGCAGAGACAGCACTGACACGATGACGATACGACAGTGACAAAGGAGGGCTGAAATTCAGACGCAAATTGTTATTCCCCTCAGCTAGGCAGTTATGCACAAGAAACACTGCTTGTAAACACTTCTTTGTCAAACACTCAATTACAAGCTGCTTTATGAACAAAATGAGGCAGTTGCAAGGAAAGCAAGAGACAAAAATGGGGAAGCAATCTAAAATGGCATGTGGCCATCATGCCACCATGTCCCCTAGTGACGCTCGGGGCCAAACTGCCAGCCCTGCTCGCAGGGGAGCACAGACATGTGCCGGGAAAACACCCAATGCAGCTTTTCAGAATGCGGTTCAGGTTTTGTGGATCTAGACCTTGTTCTCTGCTGTAGGGACTATTTCCTATGTGGTAAGCAAAGAATAACTTTTTCATTTTTATATTATTAGTTTTGGCAGTAGGCAACTGGAAGAAAAGGAGCACATGTAGAAATGAGGAGCAAGTTAAAAATATCTCATTTCAGGCAACACTTGCAGTATGACTCTGCTCCTTTCTGACATCCCTGTTTACCCTTAAACACTGAAATAACTCCTTACGAGCTGAAAAATAACTGGAAAGCATGTTTAGTTTTTTCTTGTTAAAGCTGCTGAGGTGCTCCCTGACAGACCTATCTGACCAGCTGAATTACCTACATCTTCCATCTTGAAGAACTGAGACAGTCACTCCAAAAAGACACCTATGACTGACACTACAGCCAAAAAACATCATGTTAAATTACAAAATATTGCCCTGCGGCCACTCAGAAGTTCTAAGACGCAACAGAAAGACAACTTTATGAGATCCAGCACCACCTTCCAGGAGGCTGCAATATTGCAGCAGCAGAGGGCTATTCATCACGGCACTGTGACTCCAGCTGCTCTGGACAGCATCCACTGCTCGATCCATTACCTTGTCCTTGGATTCTTTCAGCAATATCACTCCAGGGGATAAGGTTTTCCTGAAAAAGGTTTTTTCCTTCTTTTTGCTATTCAGTGTCAATGAGTCAAGAAGCACTGGGCAAGGAAACATCAGAGAGTGCAAATTGAGTTCTACAACTCGTCTTCAACTCTAACTTGCACTGGATCTGCAGCTGGAGCAAGAATCCAGCCCGTGCTCCTTTCCCTAGTGCCGAAATGAAAGTCATTAACCACAAAACTGGAATGTGGAAAGAAGGGTGAAGGCAAAAAACTGCTTTTAAATTAAAAAACCTGCACATATTTACATAACTGACTTCACACAGTAACTTTCAGAATCCAGCAGCTACCTTAACTGTGCTTTGTAATCTCAAAAAACCCAACTGCAAAGGAACAAAATTGAGAGGAAGCCACCAAAAAAAAAAACAAAAAAAAAAAAAAAAAAAAACCACACACCAAAACCAACCACCCCAAACCTTTTGCATGTAATGATAATAAGAGTTTATATGTATAACTCCTAAACTTAACATTCAAAATATTCTCCTTGCTAGGCTTTTTTTTTTTAAAAATAAATGGATCCTGGCTCAACTTCAGAAAAATTTTAGAATCAATTTAGAGTACTAACAGCTGGAAAAACTGACATACAGACAAGGCATAATTCAACTCTTGAGTTAAAATATACATACATACCCAACTATGCCTTAGGACACCCTCAACCAGTAAGCTTGGAAGAGCTTTAAATCTATCACAAAACCCTGCTGGCTTTATTTAATTCTTCAGTTTCTTTGAAACAAAATGTTAGAGAAAATAGCATGGGTTTCACAGACTGTGCCAAATAAATAGTGCAACAGCATTCACCTGAAGAGCTACTGGTAACCTTGCTTGAAGGATTAAAGGGGAAAAAAAGTGCTTATTTTACCTAAGAGATGTCTTCAAACCAAAGACGTGCTTACTCAAGCTGTGTATATTCTCAACAGCTCATGTAAACCATCCATCAGGCAGAAGTATGAAAATTAGCTCCCTTAAGAATCCACACTAAAAGAGGTCGAGGGATGTGGGTAACGCTGCCCGAGGCTGCAGTTTATGAGGCGCGAGCAACCGAGAGGTGGAAAACAGCATCATCTTTGATACGCTTCCACAAGGAAAGCCAAGTGAGCTGGACCAGTGCCATTAAATGACTTCAGGCAAAGACTGGCAACTGCCAAAGCAATTCTGCTACAGCTCCTGGTGCACTGATCCTAGCAGGCTCTTGCAGAAATGGAGATCTGTGGCCAGCAGTGAGCAAGGACAAGTTCTGTATGTTGAAAGGAACTCTACCTCATGAAAAAGACACTGTCTCAACTCCAAGTGACATTGAGATGTCATTTTAACATTTGTTTTAAATCAGCTCACATTTAGACTGAAGCTGCGCAGATGGTTTAGTTATTCAAGTGATAAGCATGCTAAAAAGGAAGTATCTTGTTTGTCTATTTCTACTACACTTGCTTAATACACATACAAAAAAATACCTGTGATCACACCCAAAATTATAGGGATCATCATAAGGAACCATCCTCTACCTGCTGGCATTCAGAGGCTTTATATTTGGTGCAAGCCCAAGAACAGGGGTTACAATTAGGTAACAGATCCCAACCCCCTGTTAGGCAGCTAGTGCTTAAATCCAGATGGAATAACCCTTTGGAGGACGTCTCTTGGCCAAACCAGAAAAACATGCTTAAAAAGGCCCTGACTACTTCAGCTGCTTCTAGGTCCTAGCTGCTGCTTCTGCAATACATCCAGGGCTCTACACAGCTCCAAGGACACCCAGAATGTGCCCTGTCTCCCCATCATGAAGAGATGTACAAGAAAAACCTGAATCTCTTCAAACAGCACACATGGGCAGGACTAGTCAGAGACAGAGCATCATTCAAGCACTACTGTGTTTCTCCATTCTTCAATTTGCTAAAATCACGAGATCCAACAGAAGTGCTCTATCCTGGTGCCTTCTCTTCTCCAAAGGAAATATACAAATAAAAAAGAGAGGAGGGAAGAAGGAAAAGAAGGAAGACTTTGTGCATTGTGTCAACCAACTAAATTCAACGCAGAAAGAGACAGAAGTGGTTATAGCTTCCTGTAAATTACTTGGTGTAATTAAATCCCCTTCTCTAAATTACAAACCATTTAGCACTTCTCTTATAACAATGTAACCAATGACCACCAACAACCTTTTTTATAGCGTCTGATGCCCCTAAGTTGTTAGCAATGAAATTCCCTTTTTATTTCTCCCTTTCAAAAGAAGCCATTGTAATGAGATTCATTCACGGCTACTTACAGAACATCAGCAAGAAGAGAGGATTTCTTTGTTTCTCTTTTTTTCTGCTCTAATCTAGGCTATATTTAAGCAAATGTGATCTTAGGTCCCTACCAGTCATAGAACTACAGGCAGAGAAGTTAAAGGTGACCTGCAGAAGTTTGAAAACATAGAGCTAACTGGTTTGATTCTTCACATAACTTCACAACATAACTTTCTTACCCTATAGCAGTGTGTTAACTATCTTCCTATTTCTCCAGTTTTCTGATCTTTTTTTAACTTTGAGGAATACTAGGTCAAGTCTTCCCTGTTCGCTCGGGATGAGTCTCGGGAGATGAGAGCTGCTCTGGCTTCCTCCAGATTGCCCTGCTTACGAGATGTGTGTGTGCAACTCTAGGTCCCGAGGTCTGCTTGGCCACACTTCGCTGGATCTGCAACTACTGCATCTTCTCAGATGGGGAACCGAGAGGGAGATGCACGGCCCCCAAAGACACTGTGGTTCAGCTCCACTAGAGGCAACTAAGACGACCCAATGCAGAGAAAGCACCGGCAGCATCCAGTGCTTTAATCACTGTGCTCTCTAGGCCTGCTCTAACACATGTTAAAAAAGCCAGCAGCTACCCAGAGGCCTGAACACATTGCTGTTGCCCAAACGCTGTTAAGTGGGAGAGGTGAATAGGGACAGATGAAACTTTTCCAGAAGAGGAAAAGCAGGGACAAAGAAGGTAGAAGCCAGTGCTGCAGGCAAAGCCTCAGGGTCTGGTTCTGAACAGAGCAGGGTCAATGCCATTGGAACACCATTATGAACCTTAAATACAAAGCAGGAAGCGAAGTGCGTGTGGCAAGACACTGTGTCCCCATTGCCACATCCTCCCAACCACCCCTTGTTCTGCCCCTCAGAAGCAAGTCCCCCCCTGCAACAAGCAAAGCCCACAGCAGTGTTGGTCCAGGTGAGCAAGACCTGCCTGGCCAGGCACAGAGCCAGCATCCCCCAGCCACACTCCTGGGCTGGGGCACTCCAAGGGACCATGCTCAGAGGCAGCCAAGCCTCTCCAGAAGGATCAGGTCAGTCCTACAAGAGCAGGGATCAGCGGGGAGCAACATCCACAACTGAGAATCTGCTACTGAAGGGGAACCTCCTGGTTCAGGCAAGTGATTCAGTGTTTCACTACCTCAGTGAGAAAGATAAAGAAACGTTCTCGTGCGTATGACACTGTCAGCAGCCAAAACACACTTAATATCCCTCCATTCAGAAAATACTATTTGCAGTGTAGTTAAAATCCAGCCTATGCTTCTGTTTCATGTTGAAACACTAATCTAAAAACAGTTGGATCCCTGACCCCCCCCAATTCTAATAAACATGGTCTCCTTCATTTATGTTTTCCTACCAGAACTGCAGAGGGTTTTGAAATACAGTTTTCCAGCTTAAGCAAAGGCTTTCTCCTGTCACAGTTCCCAGGGGGGTTGTGGCATTATTTTGCACAGGATGCTACGGGGATCTGGTATGGAATATGTACCGCAGCTTTCAAAAGGTCACTGGAATCCCTTAACGAAATTACCTGTGCCACAGCTCTTACGCAAACCTTAATTGCCTAAAGGTTCATACGGCACTTGAAGGAAACACTGAACAAACTAAACACTCCACAAAGTTCTCCCTCTGTTAGGCCAGGCTCGGCAGCCTCTTCAAGAATCTTGATGAATTCCTGGATAAATTTAGCAAAAACAACAGTACTTCTTTGTAATAGCAGGGTTTCACTTGGGAAATAAACATCCAGTATTTATTTACAAAGGATTTTTCCTCCTCCTGCCACTGCTGTGCTATGCCCACTGCTTCCCCTCTACTTTGATGCAGAAAACAAAATACCAAGTGCCTAACCAGGACTTAAAGCAGATTTTTAAATTAGTTCCTGACAGTGCAAACAGATTGCTATTGATTGAAATGAGGCCGATTTTAGGCCTCAGATTAGCAAACCTAATGACTAAATACTGTATTGCCCATTTCAGTACTTTGCACCGTTACTCCCCAGTGGTTTCCCAGGCAGCTGTGAAGTCTCTGCACTTGCAGATTAGCGTGAGAGAGCAAGGCAAGGCCATCTGTGCCTGTGCTGGGCAGCCCTACCCAGCCGGAAACAAGGACCTCCTCCGAAATCTCTTGGGACAGGGCCCCTGGCACTACAACCTCATTAGGAGCTTTGAAGCCAGCGAGGGCTGCTCACACATTTCAAAGACAGCACGTGCTTGGAAAGACTTTGCCGCATGGGAGCATCACCTCACCTCAGCCACCACCACCCACCTTGGCTCCAGCCCGAGGGAACTCTCACACCCCAGCCCAAGCCACCTCCCCGGGGCTCCAGCCAGGGTCGGGATCAGGGGGAGAGACTCCCAACAGGTAACAGGCGCTGTGTTAACAGCCCAGCTCTCCCTGCAATCAAAAATGCGCACTTAGAACTAATTGGCACAAAGCTTTCATGTCCAAACTGTAAATTCCTGGACTTACAAACGTAGAAATGGATCCTAGTTTTAAGCAATACATGAAGTAACATCATCCTGATTAAACAAAAATGGACTTTTTTTTTCCCCCTTCGCTTTGTTGTTTCATTTCAAAGAACATTTAAATAACAATATCTGCTAACAAAAAGGGTAACATCAATTAGAAACAAAAAGAAACCGGTTTGTATAATTCCAGTGTTCGACAACACTGAAGTGCAAACACCAAAGTAGCACAAACCAAACCAAACCAATCCCCAAAACCCACATTAAAGACAACCATTTTTTATTATTATTATTGGTAAGTTGGCTGCCTAAAACTCATTTGATTTTAATAGCTTGAGATAGTGAAGGGAACAGAATAAATTACTATCATATTTAGACCCTCTTAGACACAATCCAGCTTCCAAATGCTACATTACTAAGACATGGAAGGACAGGCATAACCCTGTATTTCATTCTATAGAAAAAAGACTCCAAAAGTTATTTTTCAGACTCACTCTCCAACACAGCTGCTGAATCTCAGCTAACAAAGGTACATTTCAGTCTCTGAACTCTGCATCACTAAGTAAATGCTCTGCCTCCAGCCCACGGGTGGCTTCAAAAGCACATCCAAGTTTTTGATTTACCATTTATCATTATCTGGAAAAACACAAATAAAAACCAAGCAGCTACATGCTTGTATTACCTAACCACCAGCACAAGAAGTGCGATGCCAAAGGAATCATTCCCAGTATGGTATTTCATTAGCCAGACAAGTTTCTAGACTGTTTTCTTGGTAAAAGTCCCATAACCTTTCAACGCCACCACCAACGCACAAAATGGGGCCACGGGTACGTAACTGGTTTGAAGACAAGCCATCAGTTCTCACCTTGACATCAGAAAAACCAACATGCATGCTGGCTGGAAAATGCCTTAGCAGACCACCTTCAGCTCAGCTCAGGAGCAACTCAGAAGGGGGCAGGCAGGGAAGGGTGTTAGATTCATCAATGAATGTTGGATAACGAGCTGATGAGCATCACAGAAAAATCACATGAATAGGTAATCAAACATGTTAATGTAATTTAGCAGTTCCAGTCCAGCAAGAGCCACAGTAACAATATACATTAATCATCAATAACGCTCAGCAGTTTGAAGAAGGCTGGGGAGTGAATGAGACACAGGAATTAACTCTGCTTTCCCTCCCTCCAGGAAGCTCTGCTCAAGTCACAGAGATGTCCCACCTCCACAGCAACACGACAGCATCAGCTTTCTTGCCCTTTCCTCCCATGCTCCAAGCCCAGCAAGCTACTTATGAGCACTAAATACGTGCTACAACACCCTGTTCTCCTCAGCTTCTTTGAGACTCTTCCTCATCTTGGGTGATTTAAACAGTGGGTGAGAAAAGGAAGGAGGAGGTGTAAGACACTCATCTTCATGACAAATGACTATTTGCAGAACAGAGTGTTATTACAGCCGCATTTAACATCTAAACATATTCAACATACCGTGATGCTCTGGAGTTGACTAACCACAGAGCTCGAAATGCAGCTTAACTTGAAATATCAGCAACTCTTTCCAATTAGCACCAACGCTTTTCAGAAGAAAGCCAAGCCATTTTTAGTCTATGTGCAGAAACAGCAGAGTCCCAAAGCTCAGAAAAAGCCCAAACCCATCATTCTACATCCAGGGTGTCCCCAGGCTGCTCACACATTCAGAGGAATAAACACCTCTAAAACCAAATCCAGCTCAGCTACGGCCAATGAAAGACAGATTCAAAGTTCAAAGGGTGACTCTCCAAAAACTAGAAGAATGACTTAGTACAACACAAGGAAACATAAGAGATGGAACTAAGAGTTTTCACCTTGTATCTACCTCTTCATCTAAGTGACTATATAAAACCCCACCCACAAAGGAGGCCTTTAGAGGGACTTTGGGCTCTCCTCCCCAACAGCACCGTCTGCAGCCGCTGTGGGGATTCCCCTCCACAAACCACTGTCAGGCTCAGACACGGCTCTTAAAAAAAAGGCAATGATTCAATTTCAAATAAATGTTCCCGTGTTGGAGACCACAGTTTCAAGAGTCAGGCGTTACTCCAAGCCACTCTGGCTCCGCTAAAACTTTCCCTCATTCCTTGACATATCCCTGCTGACCGTGAGCGATGCCACGGCCTCCCATGGGAGAGCAGCAGTCTTCCCTGCATGCACGCATTGAGTACAGCCCCAAATCTTGACAAATCTTTGACCAAAGGATCTATGACTATTCAAAACATCCTTTGTCCCCTCTGCTTGGCTACGGCAGGAGATAAATGTGTTTGAATGATTTTTATATACAGTTGGAATAATAGGCTGGAAAGGACAGATTGGCTCCTGCAACCTTCTCCCTGTGCCCCGAGATACAGAAGAACCAAATATTCAGGAGCATACAGGAATCTGGATGCTTTGTCAAAAAAGAGTGAAGTATTAATCTAATTTTCTAAACAAAGCAGACAACCTGGCACTCAAATCAGCTTACCACTTTGCACCCCTCTACAAGGATTAGCAGAATGCCATAATTATAATGCCCAATTTGATTTATTAGAGGAGGCTGTGCAGAAAAGATGACAATTCAGTAGCACCGGGAAGAGAAAAGATGAGAGTATAAGGAAAGCTTCAAATTGAACAGTAATTTCTAAGCAACATCTCAATATAATTAGCATTAATTACAGTAAGCTTTCCAAATTAGGTATAAACCTATGTTTAATAACCCTGAGATGCAAAAATCACCCCCAAATTCCAGGAATCTTGATATTACAGCCAATTTGTCTAGACAGCTTGGCAGGAAATGCCAGAATTCTAGGTGTGAACTTTGTGGTTATTAAAAAAAGGGAAAAATTACTGAACTTGTGTATATCATTTGCATAATTAGTTTGAGCTAAGAATAGCCTAGTTTTCCTAGCTTAGATTTTGATGATACTTTCCTTACAGACCTGAAAACCTGTCTGGTTTTCACAACCATATCAGCTGGGATGATAAAATGCATTTAAAAAACCTCCCTTTTCCATAAAAGATGAATTCTAATTGTGACTTGTTTAAAGAAACTCTCAATAAGTTGCTCATCACAGGTTTTATTTTATACAATTTTTGCAAGTCCCTCATTCCTTTTGGATTTTGTTACTTATACTTAAGGGGCAAAAAAAAGACTAAACTGTAAGACAAATTAAGGTTTTCACGAATGTGGCAGCAAATACCGTATTTAAACACTGACGACAGCCTGAAGAAACAGATAACAATGTCCTCATTTTTCAGAGCCGGTATACAAAATAATCTAAACATTTGGTAAACTAAGGCAGCAGCATATAATTACAGAAACTGGAGCTTGGCCCGTGTAACAAAACCTCTTACCCCAAAGGTTTCTAAGGAAGTGTCATGAAATCCCCAGCGGCCACAGCTACTCAAAACTTAGTTTTAAATTCCATGTAGAAACTGTCACTACTAACTACCCTTCACTCCTCTGCCATGGGTGAGGAACTGGCTGCCCCAGCATGAGGGGACCTCCTGCTGCCAGCAGAGCGTGACCTCACACGTCCACAACGGTGCAAACACCCAAAATGCACTGAACTCTCTCCAGCATAATTTCAGCCCTGAAGGAACAAACTGGTTAACTTGTAGAAGAACGGTATTTACTGACGCCAGGCTTTCACGTTAGAGAGATTTTGGTGGCAATCGAGACCTAACGACCTCCTGCAGCGCTCCATGTTTCCACACTCACGCTGCACCACTCTCAGTTGCATCAACACCAGCGTTTGTAAGGTTACTCCCAGGGACCAGAGCGGGAAGTGAGCCAGCTTTACATACACTTTGCAAAAGTTGCTGGATTGGTGCTTGGGGCCTTTTCACACAAATAAAGCCTGACACGACAGCAGCTTTAGAAAGACAGAAGAGCTGATGAAGCACAGTGCCACAGTCCCGGTGTGAGCAGGAAGACCATCCAGCGCCACTGCTTCGAAACATTTCATACCAAAGCCAGGGACCTGGTGAAATACACACTTAGCATTTTGTGGGTTCAGATACCCCGAATCCTAGTTTCTCAAACTTCCATCAAAACTGAAAAGTGCACCTATTCACCCATAATAAAAAGTCACTTTAATTTGCACAGAGTATTTGCACACAAATTCATTGCACCTGTAACCAGAGGGGGGAACTGAAACCCTATCACTCAACTATTAGCAAAAGCAAACGAGAAACATGATATATTTTAACTGCATATACACTGAGGAGTCTAAAACCAAAACATTTGGTATCACTTTGGGGAGTTAAAATAAAACAAACCAGACAAATATTTTACTAGGGGTGTGTGGTTACAGGATTTGCCACTTAAACATTTGCAAGCAAAAAAGTACTAACATCTTTATGTAAGTATTTGTACTGAATATATCCTTTNTTTTTTAATTAAAAGGAAGAAAAGACTGCTATTTTGTTAATGAGAAGAATTAGCCACCAGAAGAGTGTGGCCATAAGCAGACCATTCGAATTTCTAACATCAAATGTGATGAGCCCTTCTGAACTAATACGCTACAACGCAATCACAAAAGATTGTGTGCGATGTAGAAGTTATTCAGGGGGTGACATGAGATATCCTTAAAGATCCTTTCCAATCATAATATACTGAAAGCCTGAAAAACCACTTCCAATAACCGGTCAATTCAATCTTCCATTGCCTGGCACGCACACAGAACGAGTTTCACAGAACAGAAGGCATGCTTGAGTTAAACAGCTTTTTTTCTCTGCATCACAAAGCATAAAAAATAATTTTTCTTAGCTCAAAACAAATACTGCAGGATCAAGTACGCTGCTCTTCCCAAGGGCTGCCATTTGGTACCATGTTAAGGTGCAACTGGGAAAGTGTTCGCTCATACAGGCTGCTGTGCCATGTGAATTTCAAACTGATGAATGAGCACTGAGTCACCAACAAATCTCCCTGCTGAGCAGCAGTTAAGTGATAAATAGCCTGCCAGCCACAGTGCCTCTCCTTTGTCACCTCCAGGCTCTGTACACACCATGGCTCAGATGGGAAACCTCCACAATCCTTCCCTCCAGCACCACAACTCTTAATTCATTGATGCCCTACCCCATTTTAGAAGGGCACAGAGAAAAGACTCCCCAGAGCACAACTTCCTTGTAACCGACTTTCCACTTCTAAAATACTTGACTATTCTCTCCCTTTCAGCTGTTTTGGGGACACATGAACTTGATTCATGAGATGGACACATTCACATTTGCAACTTTCAGGTGCACATTTAAAAAGCACATTTTCCCCAAAGAAAGCTACGATTCAACTGAAGATTTCTACTTGTGTCTAAGGCCAATAGAAGTCGCAAACCTACAGTGTGAGTTCAGCACTTTCTCAAAGTTGCAGGATAGAAGGGAGGTCTGCTCTTTCCTTCCTATATTACCCAGCACACCTGGCCTTCTGTTTTAGTTTATGAAACTTGCCTGCAACACAGAACTTGCACTGTTAGGGGCATTGTTTTCACCAGCACAAGTTACCAGAGAAGCCAGTTACATTAATGACCCCAAGCTACCAGCAGCACATTTCACAGCGGTCAATACCATCATATAGTCATTTCAGATGAGAAATAATCTCCCTACCTGTTTGGAAAGCTTCGAGGGGAGTTTCTTCTTCATCCGTTCTTTGCCTCTTTCTGCCTCTCTCTCAGAGCTCCCAGCATCATTATTATGGCCATTTTCACTCGGCTCAGCAGACACACAGTTATCAGATTCTCTAGGTTTCTTTCCTGGATGCCTCTCCCATTTCTCCTTCCGCTCTTGAGGCTTTAACGACATGTCCTTCTGTAAAGGAGGGGAAAAAACACAATAGTAAGTTCTTTAAGACTACTTTTAAGCATTAAGTGGCATAAATATTGAATAAAAACACAAACAAGACAGCATGTTCTTTCCGGAGATAACTTAAGATGAGTAATTAGGCATGCACAATTCAAACAGTAATTTTAGATTAGATTAGGATGAACACTCTCCAGGCTGTGTGTTTGATTGATTTCAGAGATGCTAGAACTGGTTATGAAAATGAGTTTGCTTCAGATTAATTCAGGAACCATATATCAGCAGCACATGAAACAATCAGCATCCTGAAGGAAAGCCTTTAACTGCTCAACTGAAGCAAAGGTGGTTTTTATTTTGTTTTGTTCTGATCTCAGAAAGCAACATATCAGCCCCCCCTTGGGCCTGACAGTCTCCGATTCACAGTAGCATTCATATGGAGAAATGCACTTCTAAAGCCTACCGTGCATTCAATACGCCAGCTGAGATCAATGGGATCTAAACACATAACAGAGGTTGAACACTTCTAAGTGTTAAGTGTCTCCCCTGAATCGGGACTATAACATACAATCTAAGCAGAGTTTAAAAGCGGGAATGTCATGTCATAATGATTAACATCGGAAGTGAGATCAGAGATGGGAATTACTGCTGCTAT
Source organism: Pedionomus torquatus (assembly GCA_013398155.1). Classification (NCBI taxonomy): domain Eukaryota; kingdom Metazoa; phylum Chordata; class Aves; order Charadriiformes; family Pedionomidae; genus Pedionomus; species Pedionomus torquatus. The sequence continues at coordinate 144,156 of VZRU01016464.1, read as the reverse complement.
CCCTGGCATCCTTGAGGACTGAAAGCTGAACTCTTGGTGACAACATATCGACCTCTCCCCCTAGGCACACCACACAGAAGAAGAGTTTAAGAAAGAATATGCCAAATCATTATGACATTAGTTCACCACAGCTAGATATTTTTTCCCCAATGCCTTTTACTAACTGCTCAAGGGTAAAAACTAAAGTCTTTATTGAGCATTTGCAGAATCCCTATCCCAATTAATTTTTTTATGTGAGGAACATGTATCAGATGAGGAGTTACCTTAAAAGCACTGTTTACCTTACTATAATTTATCCATTTCAGCCACAGAAATTTTTCCAAGTGCTTCATGCCCCCTTTTCTAAATGCCTTGCCTCTGACTCAAGCCATTACATCATGGACATTTGTATCCTACATGAATGGAGCTCGCAGTACAACACACGCCAACACACCTTCAGTACAGCAAAAGAACTCAAGAAAATCATTAGCTCCCTAGTCCCTCAAAAACTAAAGACGAACAAAAAACAAAATTAGGAATTGGGATGAAATGCCCTGCTGATTGCTCTAGATTACTTCCTCCCCCCTTCTTGTTTAATTAGTGAATTGACTGCCTTAGTGTTCAACGTGCTGATGCCAAATCGCTCACTGCCTAAAGTTACCCTTTCCCATGAAGTGAGATGATGCACTGTCTCTTTAGGGTTGCAGAGATACCGAAGCTTGAACCATGCCAATAAAATATGTACAGCTGAATTTTAGTCCAGCCCGGGGTCAAAGACAATCAGCCAGCACTCAACCTCCGTACACCTTGCACAGGGTGCTGTGTGGCTGGCAAGCTCCTCTTAAAACACACTGTACACAGCAAGTTGCAAAACCCCCAGAGGTACAAACCTCACCCCAAAATAAAAATAAGTAGCACTGTCTCAGAGGAACAGACACCAGCTCAGCTTGCCAAGTCCATAACTAGTGAAAGAGCAAAGAAAATGATTGTCTGGCATTATACACCATGAATCATAAAATAAGGAATACAAATTAGTATTTAGTTGCTCACTTTGGCTTTTAGTTTTAAGATAACACTCTAAAGCAGCAGTTTGAGATGCCACTTAAAGAAGGTCACATTATCCTATTTACTGGGAAGCTGCTGAGATAGAAATCAAAATGCTAAGCTTCAGTAACTAATCAGAAACTAGTGCAATGGAAATGACATCTGTTAACTGATACTCAGCAAAACATTAGAAACAGAAGCCGCTAAAAATGTGCACTTCTTCATAAAGCCAGATGCAGCTGCAACGTGACAGCAGACACATGGAAGATGCTGCATGAGGCGACACGGGCCCCTGATAAGGGAAAAAGGAGGCTGTGGCAGGAGAATGCCACCCCCTGAAAGCACCAGCAAATAACACACTCCTGGCTCAGCAGGTCACATTCACTTTTAAGGACGCTTTCAAAGGCAGCAAATGGCCAGTTTGGTTTAAATTCCAATTGGCTTCACATGGGTATTGGGCCTCTGTTAATGCCTTAGGAAAAGTCTTCCCTCAATACCCACAGGATGTTCACTGCACATTTTACAAGATTCCCTTTCCCTCACAACCAGTCAGGAAAGCTGCATTTTCCCCCTTACTGAATCCTACAAATGTCCCTACATAAAAATTCGGCTTTTTATCCCCATTTTGTTTGCATATTTTAGGTTTCCTCTCATCACTGAGCTACGAGCAAAATTAATTCAGGGACTACAGTCATAGCTGGATCAAAGCCAAGGAAATAATGCATTCACTTGTAGTGCCACTTGCGTCCAAGAATCTCAAGCACTTTCCAAACAGCCATGAATTAAGCCCCAAGCCCTGGCAGCCGAGGCTGCCGCTTGCCTCTGGCAGGAGAAAGGGGACCCCAGCTCCGCAGCACATCTGGGGCAGCTGTGGGGAAAATGCCAAGTTTCTCGGCCCTGTGACAAGAAAACCTATCTCGTGGTCCCGTTCCTCCTCGCTGCAGTGGAGGACTTAGCTTTTTCTGGGAAGGCAGGACACCGACCTCAGCCTCTCCTTACTGACAGCGGGTGACAGCAGGGCTGTTTTCTATGCTGCTAAACACAGACCTCTTTGCAGCCTCAGGCAGAGAGCAGGAGGGGGCTAATGGGGTTTCTGTTCTTGCCTCCTTTGTTTCCTTTCTATTTATTCTACTAAAAGAGCCTTCCAGCTATTGCTCTTTTACTAAAGTTTATGACCTCCAAGTTGGGGACCTCACTTAGCACAAGAGCATACTATTTTTGGATGTGCATCTGTACTGGCACACAGGCAACTGCCAGAAAATTTAAGCACATACAGAATATACAGCACATAACCGCAGTCAACAACGTTTGCCGATGTACCTCCACTTCAATCCACAAATCCCAGCCAGCAGGTGAGACTGGCCTCTGACAAACCGCTCCACTGGAGCCTTCCCCCCAAACAAGCCCAGGCCAGCAGGTATTTGCACATCAGGTAAAGCCTAGTGTTCACACAGCAACAATATCTGCAGTCAGGCCCTGAAGCCAAAAGGTCTTCATATCCAGTCTTGGGGCTTCTGCCCAAACAGGCTACCTTTGCTGTCTGGGCCAGTAAATCCCCTTCTGCAGGGAAGGCTGGTGGATCCAGGCCCATTCTCTCGGTTCCAGGAAGGATATCGCCAACTTGTTCCAGAATATACAAAACTATTTTGTTCCTTTCTATTCACTGCTTCCAGGGCTGTCTCCTACCTGTCCTCACTTAAGAATTGCTCTCACACCTTCTAGGACAGGCTACAGCCTCTCCATTTGCAGCCCCTCGTCTGTCTGGGCTGCAGACAGAGAGCAGATGGTTCTAATTGGCTGTGTGGTTACAGATAAGGAAGAATTAGGCCTTTCTTTAGTACATCTTTCCTGGCAGTTACTCCATGGAACATACAGATTCTATCTCCCTATTTGCTTATTTGGATACACAGATATCAAAGCACACTTCAGCTGAAACTGTAATTATGGTATCTCCTCAAGCTCCACCTGAAATACCTTGCACACCAGTGGCTGTGAAGATCCACTGGCAAAGACCTCGGCACAGGCTGGCAACCCAAGTGTGTAACCTAGATTCTGCAACACATTTTGAGAGCCCATAAGAAAAATCTCTGTGACTTTTTTTCCACTGCTATTTGGCTGAAGCTAGTTAGAAGTTATGCAATGGCACCTCTGCTTGCAGCAGAGCTGCCAGCATCCTTAATCACTTGGAACACTCCTTCCTGAAAATAATTCTTTGGGGTTTTTTTGTTTGTTTTTTTTTTTTACTATCACCAAGGCACAGCTGCAATCTCCAAAGACTCTCAAGGTGCACACCACTCAGTTTACACATCAAGCTGTGAATAATGGGGATGCCCTCCGTTCTGGAATGAGGTTGTTCTTACCCCTAAAGTGCCACAGTAAGAGAATTCTATGGAGTGTAGAATTCCATGGTGTCTGATCAGGAAATAATGATCAGCCCTAGATGATTCTGGTACAAGCTCACATCAACACGCAGCCACTGGCTGGAGTCATCACCCAATGTTTGCTCAGCCCAGCTCAATCTCTGCCTTAATCCTCCAAGTTTGTGCAGTCCTTTCAGATCCCAGAAAGCACATAGTGGGAGGCTGGGGTTGTAAACACCTTTCATACAGAGGGAACACTTAAAGAACCTGAAAAAAGTATCAAACTCACAGAGCTAGATGAAAAACCTCGAGCGTGCTGCTGGGGTGCAGAGGACAAAAATAACACCTACGGGTAATGAAATCACTACCTTCAGTCCTCAAGCATCAGTTTGAAATGCAGCCCTGGTGCAAAACCAAGTCCAATACAAACCCCCATCCCCTGGGCCCATCGGATACTGGAAGGCTCAGACAGGCAGGCAAGGACTGGCCACGCTCCTCTCCTGCCAAACTGTCTCTGCCGACTTCGAAAGATTACATGGGCTGATTTCCCAAAAGGGAAACAGCCTCCAGCTTCTCTTTCTACAACTCTTCACTGCAGCACTTACGCCTTAAGTTGGGGAACATGAAATATCCCACTGAACATCAAACAGAAAAAGGATCCACACAAAGGAAATAAAAAACCCCAACCCACTGCTGTCTCTAAAACTGACCCTGCTTGTCCCTATTTCTGCCTCCAGCTTCTCTCAGCAAAATTGCAATGGAAAAGCCCCCGAGGATCTAAGCACCATCTATCCTTATATCAACTTTATCATGCAATTAGCAGTAGGGTTGTCAAATGTGTTTATTTAATAGTTCAGGGAGAGATCCTGGCTCAGAGAGGAACTGAAACAGATTTACTTTTAAAATATTCTATTGACCTGATATCCAGTTTACTGAACAGCAACAAATAAATAAATGATCATTTCATATTCTAGTGCTTTCTAAGCAGACAAAGTTCATTACAAATACAGACAGGACATCTACTAAGGTATATCTACCGCCCTTTAAGTTGCATAAAGGTGACACAGGAGACAGTAATTCAAATGGAAATATAATATTGGAGATATACATGAGAAATGTACATGAAAGAAATGAACTTTAAGGCATGGATTTGAACATGGGTCTATAGAGAAAAAAGCCTCCCTAAGAATGGAGTCAGCACAAGTAATGACGAGTACCCAACAGGCACATGAAATTATGTGAATAACAGTAAGAAGAAAAATGAAGAATTAAGGAATGGAATAAGAGGTAACTCTACCAGAGGGTATCAGGTAGGACCACTAAGGTGACTGAATTTGAGCTCAACACAGTCAACAGGCAGCAAATGCAAGTGGAAGTCTTAAAAACAAGCAGGAACACACTTAAATAGTGAGAGAAGTTTGAGAGCTCTAGGCAGGTATGGAGGGCAGCAAAGAGATGGGGCAGCGGAGGCAGGACTGGCCACAGCCTGGCAAAGTGGCCCCTTGCCCACAGCAGACCAGCCAGGCCAGGCCAAGCCAGCACCAGGCTCCCTAGAGCTCCGGGCACACCAGAAGGCAGCCTGCTGGCACCTCCAGTCCAGAGGCTACAGTTCACAGGGATGGGGAAATTCTTACTCTTCCCAAAACAGGACGCACACTTTCCCACCCTCTTTTCTCCCCCATTGCGAACTTTAGTAAATATGTAACTCAAGCCCCTAGCCTTCCAGCCACAGCCAGTAAAGCTTTTTAAAAAGGAAAAAAAAAAAAAAAAAGAGTCTAGATTTGAAGTGACTCCCCTGCTTTGACCCTACATTCAAGGAACGTAATCAATATCAATTAAAACAACTGCAAATGAAATCCTTGCTTGTTTAACCTTAGACTGCAATTCTCCTTTCGTAGCTGACGTATTCCAGTTGAGTTAAGGTCTTGCTTTTTAAAATACATCACCATTTGCCACACGTTTAACTCAAGAATAAGATGACTTTTTGACAAGACAGTTTTGGATATGATGAGACATTTGAAGCTCCCACTGTTTTGCAGGTTTATGATATATGATTGAACTTAAAAATACAAGTGGATGAACCAAGAAACTCATTGTAATTGAAACAGTTAAATTTATTACCAGAGGCTGCGTTCCTGTCACCTGTGAAGCGCAATCTGCTGGCACTCTGCTAAATGCCCACTTGCTATGTCTCCCAAGCCCTTTGTAGCTAGGATCTTGAAGACACTGTACCAAGCGGAGACTGTACCTCAGACCAGTGCTATCCCAACACAATGCAGCCAAAAATGACAAAAGGGACAGTCAGTATCACTCTACCTCTAAATGCATTTCAACCCAGAAAGATTTAACAAGGCTTTGATTGCTCTTTTTGCTTGCACAAGACCTGAATAAATAGCGCTGATGAGTAATTGTTTTAAAAAGCTGGGGAGAAGGCACTGCTCTTGAGGGGAAGAAAATTAACAACCAGTCCTCTCTCTCCGGAGTAGTACCAAGCACCTGGAAAGAGAGTGTTTAATAGTAATTTAGGGGATGATAAAAGTAAGACTAAGTACAGCAAATACCTTCACTAAAGTAAGAGGTCAAGGAAATCTACATGGACGTGAACATATGGTTGTCCATGGTTTTGGTATAAATCCTTCTCCAGTGTCAGCCATTAGGGAGACAGATACACAATAGCTACAGTTTTAAGCCATACTCAAGCTCCCCAGGGAGCCAGCCGTGGCTCCCTCCTCTCCTCCCATCTCCTCTGCAGAGCCTGCAGGCGCTCTCTGCAGAGATCTGCACCCGTCTTCCTCTCTACCTACTAACAGACGTGCCGTACAGCTATTAAAACTCCCACAGGTGCTTGCTGTCCATCAGAAAGGAAATGATCCCATTTTAAGCCATCAGTATTTCCTCTAGTGATGGCAGTAAATGCCCGACGAGTGCTCGCAGAATTACTGTCAGCGGAAAGTGTGTCAGAGAGCAAGGGAGCTTAAATGATTGAAGGGGAGCTGGGGCACCATTTTCAGGTAGATGAAACGAGGCATACAGCAAGCCCAGCCAGCCCAGCTTTTACAGCCTGCAAGAGTGCTGAGAGGCGCTGCTGTTCCTGCACCACCAGGCCAACCTGCTCGGCTTCCACAGCACATCTCAGTACCCTCCTGCCGAAGCCGCTTTCAGCCAGGCTGGGGACCTCAGCCTGCTCAGTTCACGAAGGATTTGCAAAAGAGCTTGTGCTTATCTGACAGCACCTATTTCAGCTGCATGGCAGCACTGCTGAGTACGGCTGCTGACCACAGAGCGTGCCTCCTCCAGACCAACTGCACAAGAAGTGCTGCTCCTGCTGTCTCACTGTCCTGGTGAGTCCCTTCCCAGAAGAAAACTATTAGGAACAGAGGGAAAGAAGAGGACAGCAGCAGCTCTCCACACTGCCCTCATGCTGCCCAACATCTCACAAGTGACAGGCTATGCACAACACCTCCATTTTAAAGAACTTGATCTGGGGAACATCCATCTCAATTAACTTCCCAAATTATCCAGTAACTAAGAAACACTTACTTGTCAGGCAGGCACTGCAGGTCCAGTGCTTTGGGAAGATATTTCCCAAGCATGGCAATAATCCCTGACACTGTCGACAGGCAGCAGCCACACGCTTGTTTACAAAGCAGCCTTTAAACACTTAATCTGAACTAATTCCCCTTCTCCCCAGATTATTCAGGCAGGCACTCATATCAAATTCAAACAGCTCCCATCAAGTGACAAAATTAGGACCTAAAAAAGCAGCTCCTTGCTTGAAGCCAGATGTGGCCATTTCATCACTCATTTCTACTCTTGCCAAGAAAGTAACACAACTCCCAAGCCTCCAGATGCACCAGCTGGCCCCAAGCTGCCAAAGGAGAAGGCAGGAGGGTCCTAACAGCACAAACCTGTATGGCAGCTGGATGCTTTCACCATTACCAATTTTCAGCTAAACTAGCCAGAAAAAAAAAAAAANNNAAAAAAAAACCAAACAGGAAAGCACTGTTGAGTAAAAGATGCCTCCAACCAATTTGTTACCATGGACAGAAATGCTTAGGAATGCCAGCTCATTCTTTAGAATTACTAACAAAAGGGGAAGACACAACTGTTTCAACCTCTGCTGAGAGGGGGAAGTCATGCTTCCATGAGCTGGACTTGACACGGAGCTGAGCCAACCTGAGGCTGGGCAGATGGACCAGGCATATGGCCCATTTACCAAAGGCAGGGGCCTAAATTGGTCTCCTCCATCTATACTCCTGCATTTAAAGTTTTGGTCTTCACAGTGCAAATTATCTAACCACCACATTATGACTGCACTGACTACCATGTGAATAGCTTCCTACTTGAGACTTAAAAGACATAGCTATACCCTTAGGTAGTTTGGTCATGAATTCAAGCATCTCCAGCCTGATTTATAAAACAATTCAAATCTTCCACCCACTAAATGCAAATGCAAAGTTTTAATTTCTTTTCTAGGATTCAGTCACACACGTCGTCTCTGCTTATTTTTTGGTACTTACTTTTATAACATAGCCATAGAAAATGTACTGCTCTTAAGCAGTGGCACCTACAGAAAGAAAGCTCCAGACAACTCTCCCACGTGGTGACAGTCTCAAACACATTCCCTCCACAAGTAGCTGGGAATGTTTCAAGACTCTGTCTCCAGCCCACACTCTTTATTCCCACCCTCCCAGGAAGGAAGCCATTCCCAAAGCCACCAGGGAACAGAGGTACAAATGTTCTCCTGCCATGGAAGAGCAGTCTGCAAGCTTCCTTTGAACTGCAGTTTCACACAGCTCACACAAAGCCAGTGATTGCTGCACTGAGGGAGACAAACGCTCGCAAATTCACTTCTGCCAACTCGACTGCAGGGTGAGCGTCTCCAGAAGGAAAACCAGCCACATCCTGATCCCTGGTGCTGCGTGATAAATTAATTCGTGTTTAAACACTATGACACTAGAGGCATTTTTTACCAACTCTGCAGTTGCCCTCAGTGGTAGGCAACAATTTTCAGTTCAGCTGTCATGAGGTCTAGAATGTACATTAAATAATTAGTCCTCTGGTAGTTTCTTTTGGCTAGGAAGCACATGAGAAGAAATATAAATTATCCAACAACAAGAAATATAAGACAGCCATCTCCAGACACAGCCGCCCATACTTCAACCTAAGGGGAAAACCCTGAGCGAGGTGACTTCTAGCAGGAGAAAATGCCTTTCCAAATGTCTAAATCTCACAGACACTAATGAAAAGTGCAGGACAGTGCAATTGTGCCACCCTCGTCACCCTTGCTCCTCCTCAAGCATGCTGGTGGAGTAATGTTCTGCACAACAGAGGTCTTCAGCTGTCAGTCTTGCCAGCAGCGATGTTCTCCGCCATCAAGTGGCTCAGCTCACACCACGTGCTCCAGAGCAGCTCATCTATAACTGGTTTGCTAGAACAAACAACAAGCCACCAAATGTTTCCATGTATCCTTAGGGCTTCCTAGAATAGTTCCAAATATTCTGATATCTGTGTCAGGAATTAAACATTCATTTGTATCCTAGGCAATTGCTGAGAAAGGGGAAACATACACTACAGTAGCAGGGAATTTTGATGTATTCTATGTTACAAAACATTTTCAGTCAGAGCACAAAGGTCATTAATAGATTTTCATATGTTTACAGACAGCAGCAATTTCAAGCTCTGTAATTTTAAAACCGCATGTCAGTCTCTCAACTTCCAGCTGTTATTTCAACATTAGATAATGAACACAATGCAAAGGTTACACAATCACTTGAACCAGCTTATGCTGTAGATCCAGTCACACGAATCATTATTAAATTCTAATTACACATATATTATTTTACAACTCCTATTAGAACAGCAGGGCAAATCCTCTTTTATAAAGAGATCAACAGTTTGGAAAAAGAGGGGAGAAAGGTTATTCTTTTAATGTGACAGTGCTGCTCCTCTCTCTGCCTCTATCACCTCAACCACGGCTGATTTATAAGCCTCAGAAACAAAGCTGCACCTTGTTAACACCACACCAGTCCATGCACATAGAGCTATTCAGCCTGTATTTTGCTTGAGTGCTTTATAGATCCCTAACATATTGACATTGATGTCTACTTAAAATAATCATCTTTGATCAGAGGGAAAAAAAAAAAAAAAAGGCACATTTAATGGTTACCCATGTACTGTCTGAACAGGCTCCTATCTTTTCTTTATACAACTACTTCGAAATTGAGAAAACACCCTCTGAAACTTAAGAGATTTCTCCTAAGAACAATGCTGCTATCTAAGCTAAAGCTTTGCAAGACATCAGGCTTCCATACTATAGATTTTTAGTTTATTTTTGGATCAGAAGAAATCATTGCAATCATGCCATCTGACCCTTTTATCATGCAGCCAATGAGCAAAAGCACCCAACCGTGAAGTGATCTTAGGGAAATTTTGCAAGTGCACAAGCAAAATACCCCATTACCAGATAAGAAAATCAGCAAATTGTTTTTGGTTTTGCCTTTCATTTTTGTCTCTCAATTCCCAGGCAGCGTGAACTGTTATCCACTCTGGTTTATTCCGCCCAAATCCAGCTGTCAGTCACACAGCATGTGACCTCAACGGGAATTGAAGAATCTCATCCCTGAGATTCAGCTTTAAAGCAGGACAGACCAGCAACGTCCCTTTGTGTGAGGTCTCCTGCAGTGACAGCAACGCTACCCTGGCAAACTGATGTCTCTCTAATCCCCAGTGCATCCTTAGCCAGCAATGAATTTCACACTGGGAAATTCCATGCTTTGACATAAAATAATTCCAGCTGGGATTTTCAAAGGGTAAGAGATAGAAGTCCAATCCCATCACATTCCAACAGGAAGCCCTTAAGGTTTGGTTTATTTTCTTTTTAAAAAGGAAACCCATAATTCATTCTCATTTCCATCCCAAGTTTCCTCTGGGAGATGAAACTGAAAGCAAGAAACGGGGGGCAAGAGCAGTGCTAATGGGAAGACAGACTTCTACAGGATTGACAAATGACAAGGCCAATGCTTGGGTGCACCAGTTTGCAACACGAAATATAAGAAGGAACAGCTAAATCAGCACGCTCGTTAATGTTCCCGGGAGAAAGGAGGATTTGTACTTTTGTCTGGTTAGTCTCACTGGTCACTAAGGGAGAAGTAACCAAGCAAACACTCCACCAGGACGGTAGACAATTAAAGCTCCAGAGCGAACAAAACCAGCAAGCTGTAGAGAGGAGAACATGTGCAGAATCAAAATGATGCGATCCACTCGCCCAAGCATGTCAAATAAGGCCTGGGGCAGGCAGAGCTGACAGGACAATAACCCGCTGCAGAGAACGACCTCAGCAGAGCAGGCACCGTCAATCACTCCTCCTGCCCGTCGTCCTACCAAATCCACAGCCAGTTTTCATCGGCTTTGCTGCTCTCTTTCCATTATGTTCAGAGGATTTGGGTTTTTCCCCCACCCAAGCAGAGCAAAGCCGGGCCTCTTTGCAATCACTTCCTCAACCCATGCCTAAATTACAATTAATACTTAGATTTCAAATCCAGAAATCCCTGCCTGCGCTTCACAGAACTGAAACCCAAAGCTGGCTGGTTTGTAGGACCTGTTTTCTTCCTGTCCAACAAGGCTTTACAAGCCAAAGACTGAAGGGGTGCAAAGTTTTCAATTTGCTGCTAGCCCTCAATTTTGAAATGCAATAAGGAATTCAAACATGATACAGAGAAGCAACTTCCATCACTGCTAACCCTCTCAAATTAGTTAAGACCCCTTGTACATCTCATGGTTCACATCTCTGAGGGCTTAATTTTGCTCCTCATTCACTGTTTCATGATGCCTCGTCAATGGTAAACATCACAGAACAAGAAAAGAAGACGTAGCACACAGTATTTCTTTGTTCAAATGGGCAGAACTCTTTGGCAAGAACCAAAAAATCCAGCCAATGTGAGAAGGGTTAAGACAAAACACACACAACCCAGGGACTCTGGAGAACAGCCTGCATGGAAGCAGGGTTTCTTGTGATGACTTCTGTCTTACAATCTTAATAAGCCACATCACAGCTGACATCTCCACCAACTATCTGCTTCCTTATGTAGATAACCAGAAACAGAAAAGCTGACACGGCAGTTCTATTATATACACACACACAACCTAACAACTCTCACTGCTACAAGGGCAGGAACAATGAAGAACAAGCACACCCCGAATTCCCATCCAGGGCCTGACACCAATTCTGAATGCAACCACACATGACATCCCTACTTGAAAAATTGTTTTAAGAAGTGCTCATAACATCAGGTAAAAGGTGCACCACATCTCTCTCAATAGCGTTAGGATATGAAGAAGTTTGAAGATGAAAAAGAGTTAGAAAAGCAGTTCACAACTACTGCTGACAACTAAAGCTCAAACACCCATCGCAGTTGTCACCCAGGAGCCTCTTGGTGCCCACCTATTCGCACAGCACATCACACTCGAGCAGTGTGACCCCATGGGTGAGGGTGAAGCCCCTGGCCAGGCAGAGCAGGTAGATGCTGGGGCTGCTGTTGGGCAGATGTCCCCCCTGCCACCTCCATCCCCAGAGGTTGTTGCTACATGACAAAGTGCCACCTATATATGCAAAATCCTCTACCTCAGTCCTACTCCCAAACACCCAATGGGCCACAGATCTCTCTTGTAGCCCTTGATAATCTTGCTTTTATATGTAAAGCAGCTTTTTGTCAAGGAGTTCAGGGAGCCCTATGATAGTAAAAACAGCGGATAAAAAGATAGTATCAAGAATACTACATTTCAAAAAGCAGAGAAAAGGGCAGAAGGGGAAATTTCACACATCAAACCTGAAGGGCTCACTAAAGCAGAAAGGAGTTTAAAACTTGTTTTCAGTGAAGGATATGGATTTCCCAAAGTTCCCACTGTGACCAAGCAAAATGATAAGTGTTAGCTCTCAGGTTTCAGCAGGATCCATAAAAAGGGGGGGTGACTGAAAGACCAGCACCCTTTTTGCAATGACGCCAGAAGCAAATGTTTTCTCAAACCTTACAGATACAGGCTGACAATATAAAGGCTTTATAAACCAGAAAGACCAGCTTAAATCCAGCCACCCCACAGAAGGCGGCAACCTGGGGAGTGCAGGGCCATGTTAATTAAGGTGGCTTAATGGCAGTTTATCCCCCATCTCTCTCTCCACACCAGGTATATATCCTAATTTTTCTCTACTCTTCTACTACTGTTTTATTGATACAGATGAGGTTTGTGGCTTTCACATCCCATTAGGGAAAGCCTTCCTCTAGCAGGAAAAAATAAAATAAAATAAAAAAGCAGGTTGAGAAGGTGAGGGGAAGTTCTTTCATAATTTATAAATACCATTACCATTTGGCCTTTTTCATTAGCATTTCTTAAAGCACAACATGAAGGGAATCAGCATTTTGACCTCTATTTAACAGAATGGAAAAAAAATACAAAGCAACTTGGCCCAAGGCAACCATCAGTCCTCTGGCAAATCTAGGAGAAAAATCTGCATCTCCTAGATCATACAGTGCTCCAGGAAATCAAACAAACTACATAGAAATTTTCTGACACTAGAAAGGATTTCATGTTAGTGGAGGAGAGCCGATTTTTCTAGGATACACAGCAAATGCAAACACAGATATTAGCTACAAAGGAGGCAACAAGCGGGATTTGAACAGCTTTAACATTCTATCCTTTTCAGTGTCTTAGATAAAATCAGCTTGAGAATAGCGAGGACAACAGGATCAATACATTTAAGTCAAGCTGTTTGTTACCAAAAGAGTAGAACTGGCAGCTCTTCTTGGCTTCTGAAATATGACACATAACCTGGCCTTTCTAATGCGCTACTTTGGATGGCACCCAAATCCAGCACCATCTGGGCAGCACAGGCACATGTATACAAAGAGGACAGAGGAGACTCCAGGCTGACAGATAGTGACATAGCAGCGCAGCAACCAGGACTTGAAATCTCTTCAGAGTCTGCAAAGCCAGCTAAGCACGGAGGAAATGTAACGCCAGTTAATGACTTCAGGGCAATACGAGGGCTGAGAATTTCTCATACACATGAGACGTGGGTAAATATTTATTTGTAGAAACTACTGCCAAGGGTACAAAAATACGCAGTAGACTTTTCCTGGTGTAGATTCAAAGCAGAGGGTAGGTATCACATTTCCACCCCTGCCCCAAAGCTAATCCCTGCATTCAAAAGCCTGATTTTTCCACCTCTGTTTTCACATTCACTCTTGCATGACCCTCTCCTAGCATCACATGGCAAGTAAAAGCCAACATGTTATTCCATGGCTTAGAGCTTCTTAAAAAGCTTGGCCTCCCAGCTATGGCTCAGGTCATTCCTTGCCTCTCTCCTGCTACCACAACACGATGCACAGATTCTTCTCGATTCAGTTTCTAGTATTTAAGTGATGATTTGGCAGTAAGGAAATGAGAATACTTAGGTAACAGCACGAAGAGCAATCTGTCCCAGAAAACAAGTGGGATGTCTCATATCACATCTAACATCCAATTCTGCATTCACCAGCACCGTTTTATGCAACTGCTAGCTCCACTGAGATAAGGAGACTCACGGTGCTGGAAATGAGAGAACAATCATAAACTCAGCTGATGCCAACCCAAAAGAAAAAAAAAAAGGAAATACTGAGGAATTTGACAAAACAGCTATTGCAGTTTAAGAATGCACAGACACACATATCCACCCCATTTTCTTCTTAAAAGGTTATTCATCCAAAGCCCGAAGACACGGGAGAACATAAGTGAGCCGAATACCACCATGCTGTGGTCTAACAGGAGAGTCCATTCAAATGAGCCATGATACACCAAATAACTTAAAAATTGTAGCTGTCATCTGTGAGGAAACTATCCACAAAAAGCTCATCAGAGGTTCCCAAATCATCCTGGTTTAGATTTAAAGACATCACACTTGAGATCTAAATAATTCCCTTATTAAGTAAGTTCAGCAGGATTTCTAAGCTGTCCATGTCCCTAGGTCCACCCTCTGATTTGGGTCTCACAGCAACTGTTTTTCCCCACACAGAGAACGCTTTCTTCCTTCGAACACATAAGAGTGTTGCTTCAGAAAGCTGAGGGAAACAGAATGCACTGCCATAAACACAAATTGAGAGATGAATCCTTCTCCCTAGATATCCAACATGTCAAAGCCACAGAGAACAGAACATATCCTTTAACAAATGTGAACACTCCAAGCAGGGGTGGCTCAGAGTGATGGTCCGAAGCAAGGCAGCCACTTTTAAACACCGACGCCCTCCAGACTCCTACATACCATTTGCAATTCTTTCATTTAAAGAGTGAAAGCATATAGAGTTGAGTTTGTGTATTTCCTCTTCACTGTGGTACTTGACAGCACCACACAAGTCTGACTGTCTCCTACCTGGCATTACAGTATGAAACACAGCAGATAAACTAGGCGTAGTTTTCAATCCTTAAGTTTTCAATCAAACACAGCAGAAAGTCACTTTGTCTTTACAAAAAGGGCATTTGACAAAGATGCTTCAAGTGAATAAGAAACTTTGGATAAGAAGAGAGTCTTCAGGAACTTCGAAGATAAACCCACCATATTTCTACGGCATTTTTCTTCAGCATTAACTATTCTCCACTACCCTGACAGAATGCATGTTTATTATGCCTTCTCCAAAGATACCACAGGGAAAACTTTTTATCCTTGTTTTAAATTCTCTTATGAACTCATTGTAAAAGTTTCACATGCATTAAAATACTCCAAGTTCATTAGCTATCAATCCCAATTACATCTATTACATACAACAAAGAATTAACCTTGATTATTTTTTTTCTTATACAACAATGCAGGTGAATAAATACATATATAGGTACATTTAGCAGAAAACAACTAATAAGCTCTTGTAAAAAGAGCCTTAATGTTTACAGGTCAAACTTAACAGGAGTCACGAGTTTTGGAGTTAACCCCTTATTCTTATCTTGATATTTTAAGCCATTAGCAAATCTGTTTGGAGACTGTAAAACAGATGGGAAAATAAGTATTTAAACACTTCTAAAAGCCCCGTATTTTACACAAGGTAATCAAACCTTGTTCTAAGCCTGACCTTTCATTCACAGAGATCAGCTGGCTTTACAGAACAAGTCAATTACCCCTTCCTCAATTTTGCAGGTGATAAAAATCCCAGTGAAGTGTCTTCTCCCAGCTCCAACCCCTAACACCTGATCTCTGGGTTCAGCATCCCAGCACCTGCCTCGAGCACGAACCACAACATGTGGTGTGGTGCTTCCTTCCAGAGCCAAGAAACATGGGTACAGACACGTGGAGAAACAGCCCCGCTGCTGCCCACCCAGTACTGAGTCTGCACCGCTCCACTGGCCCCATGCAAAGGTCTTGTGCAGACAACTTCCACCAGCTCTGCCTTCACCTCGCACTTGCTACTTCCCCTTATCTAATCTGACTTTATGGTACTTTCACAGTACCACAGGTCTGGCATTCAGAGCATTTGAAAGAAAAACAGACTGCAGAAGCACCCAGGGAGATTAGAATTAAGGAGCTAATTGTCTTTGCTGGCTAGCGAGGAGGTGTTGGCACGAGAGGCAGCACTCCGCTTTGGCTGGGTCCCCATCCCTGCTACTCCTCTCCGTGAGAGTGACCTTGGAAAGCCTTCCTCCTCCTCCTCTCCCAGCCGAAGGGGCAATGCAGTCACCTGTGGGACAACTCAAAAGGGCTTTGGCAGTCCCTGAGGGAGCATCAGCACAAAGACTGGGGAATCAGCATGGTGAACGGGTCTGGTTTGCTGACCCACTTCCCCGGGTAGCCAGAGACAGCAGCACTGACACCATGCAGGAGACAGCACAACTAGGGCAGCGGATGACAAGGTGTCTGAGACTGCCTCAGTCAGCAAAGGCATGGAAAAGTTTTTAAACACACAATACCCTGAGCTCGAGTTGAAACACCCTGTGCAATGAAGGAATGAAGAGACAGAGGGCACAAAGGGGAACTGTAAAAGAAAGAGTAAGCTCCTTCTCCCCTTAGCACACCAAAATAAAAGTAATTAGAAAAAATCAATTCACATTTTAAGAGGATGCAGGAGATTCGTGAGGAAAGGGGGTGAGGGGGTGGGGAGGAAACGACACAAAAACCCCACACTAAGTTCCATTCAGGTTTTGCACTTCTAAAGCCTGGTAGATAAACACACCAGGGTACTAATAAAAAAAAGAAAAAGCACATAGAAACTCCTGATACATTTTACTCGCACCATAACCACA
This sequence comes from Pedionomus torquatus, assembly GCA_013398155.1. Classification (NCBI taxonomy): domain Eukaryota; kingdom Metazoa; phylum Chordata; class Aves; order Charadriiformes; family Pedionomidae; genus Pedionomus; species Pedionomus torquatus. The sequence continues at coordinate 127,516 of VZRU01016464.1, read as the reverse complement.
GAGCCCCTTACTTGCATTAAAGCAACCCTTAGTGCCTTCTGTACTTTCACACAGCTAAAACAATGCACCTCAGTAACAAATCATTTTCAAACCCAGTGTTACCAATGAGACACTTAATTCCCTGGACCCAATTTCACTTTTGGTTTCTGAAGATCCACTGACTCTTTATTATTCTCCTGTTTTTTGACATACCTTCCTCAGCTGGTTTGCCTGTCATTTTCTATTTACTGGATTACAAACATTTTGGAGGTTTGGAAAGCATAGTATTTAACTTTTTATAGAAACATCTGCCAACAGAGCCGCTAAACACTCTCGTAAGAGAGACAGAGATGTTTATTTAGACATGCTGCTGATGTTTCCTGTTGCATTTTGATCCTGAGGCATATGTACTCCTTCCAAACAATTTAGCATGAACTGTGGAAGCACAGTTCTCAGAGAAGTGCAGCTGAAAGTAATTGAGATTGAAATTTCAGGACCATGGAAGGAAAACTGTTACCAGAAAACCATTACCAAAGCTCCTCCCAAGGCTCCAGGCAGATCAGGCACCCAGCAGAAAGGCAGGTATGATGCTTCTGGAGCACCAGCATTTGAAAGAAATCAAGTCTGGGGCCTGTTGGAGACAATTCCAATTCTGGCTTGAGTGGTGCTGGTTCTGCTAGCAGATACCACAAGACTGTGATGTGCAGTGGCCTCCTTTTGAGCTGGTCACCGCAAGCACAGGACACCACCACAGCAGCCTGCATTAACAGAAGGTGCAAAATTCTCAGAGAGAATTCACACTTCTGTGGCACTGCAGCAGCAATGCAGGTGTCCTCAGCCACGTGCTACTCCCACAGGCAAGCTGCTTGTCATGGCACAGTGCTGGCTGGGTTACTCCCATGAGCTCTGGGAGCTCCATCACTGCCTGATGCACAGGGGTGTGCTTCATGCTCTGGATCTGTGAGCTCTGCTGCTTTTAATTACAGTAGCTGAAAGAGCTGTCCTTTGACTCCTCCCTGCTCTTCTGCTGGAATTTGCCACTCTGCAAGTACAGCTGACAGAAGAGAGCTTACCCAGCCCACAGCCCCTACGGTTCATAACCTGATGGATTACTGTAAACTATAAATTGATCAGAGTTAAATTACCTTCAGCTGCTGCAGCAAAACCCCACAGGGATAATGAATCTGCATCCCTAGTCTCTGCCTGCCCTTCTTATCTGTTAAAAGAAGAGTAACCCTTCATTGCACAGTTAAAATCATTACGCTGGGCTAGAGAGTTTTCAGACAGGCTATATAAGTCCTTAAGGAAAAGGCTGATTTATCCAGCATCCAATGAAGAAAAAAAACCCACAGTATCAACCAGCACTACAGCGATCTGAAGAAAAAGGGAGAATCCCGAACTCCAGGCTTTTGACATCCAATCCCTAAAGCAAACTATAATACTTTCAGCAACAGATTACGAATCTGCGTATACAGAAAGGATTAATGCAGCTTGCTGATTACAGAGATGGACGAAATAATAATAATAATGATAAAAAAGATAAACCTAACCACACAAAAATTAAGGGGTTTATTAAAGGATGAAAACTTGGAACAACCAAGCAAAGTATGTGTGCAGCAGAAGAAGCAGAAATCTCCTCCAGCTGCATTTCCTCACTCAGCAGTGTGGATCTCATTCTCCCCCAAAGAATACCGTTGTAGAAGGAGCTGATTTACCTTCTGTTTGTGTCTAGAGAGCACTGAGAAAACAGGATTTCACTATGTTAAGACCCCTGTAGCCTCCTCATGGGGAAAAAAAAAGGATCTTTGCCTGCAAAGCTTGATGCTGCACATTAATACACGTGCCACAGACTGCCTTTTTGTCTGATGCCCATTTTATTTGTGTAAATAACAATGCTGGTTACCCCCATCTGCTTTCCGTAGGGAAGCCTTTTAACTGGGGGGGTGGGCAGAAGACAAAAACCAGTGTTTCTGTGAAAAATGCATTTTCTGCAACTACTTTCAAAAAGAACCTCCCAAGAAATTTTCTTTCACTAGTGCTGCTTTAATAACACTGAGAATTTGCGTATTTGGGTAGAGCAAACTACTTCAATTAAAACAGAAATGGTACTGCTATATCTATCTACAGAATTACTCTGGAAGAAGTAGATATTTTTTTTTATTCTTATTTCGAGTCCAGAGGTTTTAAACTCCTGATAAAGGTCAAATCATCTCATTCAGAAGAGATGATGAAGCTCCACCAGAGTTTGACTGAAAAAGGTCAAATCCAACTGCTCACATATTCTTTAAATAAACTCACAGGCCTTTGCTCCAGTGTAAGGATATTTAAGAACTGTGTAGTAAAACATATATGCTTATTTCCAGTCACTCTTATTAGTTGGAGCTTATATTAAGTGGCTAGAAATCCAAATAAGAAACTAATATTACTTCACATTTTATAAAGTTTCTCCTATGAAAAGTAACAAAAAAATTCCTGATGCTCTCCCCATGCCACACCAACTTAGTAAGTGAATGGAAAGATACTAATTTTAAAAGGGGATAAAAGAACACCACACAGAACTCCAGGTCTGAATCTCTTTATAACACATTAAATGGATTAACTAATAAATTAGCACAAACTCAGAGCTGCTCAGTGATAACTAAGCAGGAAACACTGTTTTAGAAGCAGCAGATACACTCACTTCAGAACACCCCATTCACTCGCCTTCCCATTAATCAGTTCAAATACACTACTGTGTTCTCTGTCATCACAGATGCCACTCTTAACAGACAAACCCACTGAGTATAAAACTCTGTTAAGTAACTGAACCAGCACGTATCCAGCTTCAAGAAACACAGGACTCAAATTTGTTCTGTCCAACAAATACAAGGAAAAATCCAGGAAGATCACCAGCACACATATGAAATGAACCTTTGGGCCACAAAGACTTGCAAAAATTTGAAGGCAGCACACACAAATGTCTAATTCAGAAGTCAGTCATATTAATGGCTTAAAAATTAAACATGACCAACCACCTGAACAGCTTCAGACCTCTGATCCCAATGCAGAACACAGAGTGAGCCAACAAGCAACTTGCTAAATATGCTTTTTTCCCCTTCATTCCCTGACACTGAGTGTCTGGATTCACACCACAAGGTTCATTTACCAAGTGACAAAAAGAGCCAGAGGAATCCCAAAAATAGCTCTATGCTCGCCCCCCTGGAATCAGAGGTAGCTGTATCACAGAATTTTTGACAAGTTGCTCAGTCAGTCAGTCCAACATACCTCTCTTGCCTGCCCTCTCTCCCCCTTGCTGTTACATTTGAGACCTTTCCCTAATATTAAAACATATAGTTTCAGGCTGCCTGCGCGGTCCACACACGTGGAGTTTATGTTAGCCTTCAGCCAAGTTAAGAATGGCTAAGTCACTAGAAGGGAAGCACTGAGAACAAGATGATATATATATATTGGGAAGGAAACAGTAAAGGAAATAATCTTTGAAATAGCTGGATTAGGAAAGTTATTTTTCTTTTGAGGGTAGTGCAGGAATATGATACATTTTTACCCTCCCCCCAGTTTTCATGTACGCTGAAGAAAAATAGACCCAGGCTCCCCAGCAAGTTTGCCCACAAAGAACTCCAGCTGTTGAGCAGCCAGAGACAAAACCCCTGTGCAGGTCCCCAGTGGCCCCTGTGCAGGGACTGGGGCTGAGAACCCTCAACATCACCTTCGTGATGGGAGGCACCAGCACACCCCATGGCTTAAGGTCTCAAACGTTTCTTCTCCCAAAAGCTCTTTCAGGCATGAATTATTTTAGGTACAGTTCAAATACCATCCTCTGCAATAGCTTCCAAGTATTCAGAACCAAAAAGCCTCTAGCAGCCTCTCAGACAACACACTCATTTTAAAGAGCGAGGGGAAGTGCAAGCTACCTGCCAACTGCATTATTTAGGAGACACGAGCACAGGACTTACAAGCATTACCCATTGCTGCTGCTGCAGTCCCTTCACCTTTGGGACAGACTGTGTCTGGCTCTGATTGACATTGAAAGTAAAAGAACCCTTTGTGCTAGAACTGAGGTTGTCTCACGTGGCAAAACTCAGGAGCTAAAGACCTGGAATACAATACTAAACATAAAAACCAAGATGGTACAAGCATCATTACAGACCTGTGATGAGAGACTGTCCTTCCTTCTGTAGTAAATTAAAACTATACCCCCTACTAACAATTTGTGTGTATGTCTCTTTTTTTTTCCCCCTTTTTTAAAATTTCTGGCAAAAAGACACCTGATGCAAAACTGGCCAGCGATTCATCCAGACAGACACATTGCCCCATCGAGCCTTATTAAAAGACACTCTCTAATTCAGCCCTTACTGAAGGAAGGGTTCAGACTGCCAGATAAGCCACACATCATTTGTAACGTGGACAAAAATCTGCTATGAACTAGGCTAAAACCAAATTTCCTCTTCAGGTTTGGCCCAAGATTTTAATCAAGGTCTCTAGAGGCAAAAGAAGACTACAGCATTATAAATCATTACAGGCTGCCTATTTGTATTCCTTGAATATTTTCACTCTTATTTGAAATCCACATATTTGTAACATTAAAAAAATTGGTGGGGTATTTCACATTATCATTCAAGAGACAATAGCAAATAGTTGCTTTGAAGGTCTGCGAATTGAAACTTTGATACTGTTTGCATTCATCAGAAGATTTGTTATAAATCAGAAAAACTGAAATTAGTTCACAGTCATTTAAACACAGCAGCCTTGATTCACCTCTCAGCCACAAAACACAAAGGCATGCCACGATTCTGCATTTTTTTTGCACTTAAAAGTCCTTCAAACCCCTGGAGAAAAATTAACACCCTTTTATTTCACTATTTGAACCAGCAATTTCACTAAGAAAAATGTCTCAGGTGTAGTTTTATATCTATATGTATTATGTTTATGGGAGTGAGGGCACTATTAGCAGATCTTTTTTATTTTGAAAGTTAAAAGCTACCCAGTATATACAGCAGGTAATAAATTCTAATAATTTAATCACTTCATGTACAATTCTCCAACCTTTCCTTCATCCTATCATTTCTGATGGGAAAACCAAATCAAACGTGGTCAGACTACACAAGAAGTTAGTAGCCAAGTCAAACCCAGAACCACAGTTTTCAGCCATCCCAACTTTTAGTCTTGTTTCTTGGGGCGTTAGCTTTCCAAAAGTTCAGCTTACACGAGAATCACAGCCTTAGGATAGAAGACCAGCATCAGCAACAAAATAAAGCTCAGTAACTATTCTGCCTGGAGAAAGCCACTGCAGTCAGGAAAATGTTTAGAATGCTGCTGAGGGGATCTGAGAGAAGGCCTCAGCAAGGGATGCTTCCCGGGGAAGACGACACCAACGAGGTGCACTTCATCAGACAGGGTGGCAAAGGAAAAAATCAAATATTGGTGAAGGCCAAAGTCCTCTCTGCAATCTCAGTGTTTCCCAAGCTGTCAGTAACGAGGCTGCTGCTGTCACTTACCCCCTCATTCACTCTCTCCCATCAGACACTGATAGCACGCCTGTCACAGCCATTGCAGAGCGGGAGTCGGAGATGACAAATCACAGGGAATACGTGTCAACACAATCAACTGGCCTGAAGACAGACAGCTGGTGCGCAAATTCCACCACAGACAGTATCGCTTGTGAAATCATTCCAAGGCTTTTTTAGCAATCGCAAGCTCTCAACAACAGCCCTGATTGCTAAAAATAGCCCGCTGAAGACTTGCTTCAGCATTAATAACAGCACTGGCTAAATTTGAGTCATGACCCACTTGGTGACATATAAGCAAAACAAGCACAAACCTCATAAAGTAGTAAGAGATAAGAGGGCTCAGAGCCCTAGCAATTTTAATGGACCTAAATTACAATGTTTTCTCAACAACATTACTGTCAGTTGTTAATATATTCCCCTGAAACGCTGGGTAGGTAGGCAGGCCGGCAGGCAGTATCCTCTACAGCTAGGTAAAAAGTGGCAATTCTTCAGCACAACCATACATCAGAGTCGTTCAATACAGACCCGCCTCATCGCAAACAAAAGGGACCAATGCATCAAAAGCTCCAAGTGTCCCCATCTCTTCCATTTCAAAAGCTCCTGCTGAGCATCCACCAGCTCACAAAATCTAACTGCAAGGTCCTGGAGGAATAGCAAACGCTGCTTCCACAGTGGGTTTGAATCTTGAGAGGTGGCAGCACAACAGGGAAGAGAGATCCACTTCCCTTTGGTATACAACTAACCACAAAAATGCACCTTTCCTAGCAAGAGCTGTAGCAGCACCTGCAAGTTGTAACTGCTCAAGACCTTTGAGAACAACATAGAAAAATGGCAAGGGCACAAACCACTCCTAATATTCCCATACCCTGGCAGCAGCATTGACTCTTTAGGTGTAAATAAGGACAGAATTCACCCTAGGCTATTTTAACAGAGAATCTACTGCCTCAACTCCTCACTGCAGGTACACTACCACAACACAGGCCACCAGACTTGTCTGAATTAATCTCAGACTGAAATACAGCCTCTTGTTTAAAAGGGTTCAGTCCACAGATATAGAGAGAGGAAGGAGTCAATGCAAGTCTTGATAAACTGCTACAGTCATTAATTATTCATCCTGGTAAAATTTTGCAGCTTATCTCTAGTCTAAATGTATCAATGTTACAGTCTTACAACTACTGGATCTCGTTACAGTTTTGACTGCCAGACGAAGAGCTCTCTATTATCAAATTTCTCTTGCCTATACAGGCTGTTGTAAATTATAATCATGTCACCCCTTACCCTCCCTACAATAAAACAGATAGAGCTCCCGGAGCCCTTCCCTGCAAGACAAGTGTTCTGATTCTTTAACAGTTCTCACAACTCTTTTCTGAAGTCTCTCCAATTTTTAAACGTCCTTCTTGAACTGCAAGCACCAGGATGGGACACAGTTTCCAGGCTACACTTGTGCCAGTGCCAAATACAGGGCTCTATAACCACCTTAGACCTACTCAACTCACTATTTCCCTGTTTACACATTCACGGCTTTCGATCCTGGGCACAGTCAGGCTGTGAAAACTCAAGTTCAGATGGTTATCCCTCATGACACCCAAGCCTCTTTCAGGATCGCCATTTCTCAGGAGACAGTTATCCCTCCTCCATCTCCTCATTATACAAGAAGGGCCCTCGCATTGTCTTGAGAGTACAGCATTTTATTGCATCAGAACACACTGTTCACGAAGCAATCCCAGTCACTCAGGTCCTGTTCCTTACCTTGCACTCCACCTAATCTCTGTGTTATCTGAGGACTTCATTTGTTATCTGAGGACTTTATGAGTAAAGGTTTTATTTTTCTTCTCCCAGGTCACTGATTAAAAGAACTTAAACAGTGCTATGCTAAGGACCTAACTACAAACATAGAAGCTCCTTTTTTGCCAGCCCTATTTTGAAACCTTACAGTCAAGGAGTTTTGAATCCAGTTCCCATGCTGCTTCTATTAAATATCTGCATTCACAAAATAATAAAGCTGGGACAAAGCCCACTCAGCTTCAAAACACATTGAATCAAATATCCAGGGCTTTCACAGCTCATTGAAACAGATCTCAGAGAAAAACAGAGCTACCAACTACCCCAACAGACAGCTTAAAGCTTATTGTAAGTGTCCAAGGGTCCCTCATCCACCTGCCTTCTTTGCCACTGTGCTCTAGAGAACAGAGCTGCAGGTTTGGTGGCTGCTGCTGGAGGTGGTGTCACATGCCTATCACTTCAGTGAGCGTGGGGGCAGCACTGGCAGCACAGCCAGAGGAAGCGAAAGCTCCTGCTCCCAGAAGAAACTCCTCAGGGTTACGTAGGGTGGCCTTCTCCAGATCACACAAACCAGGGCTGTGCCTCTGAAGCACAGAGCAGCTGGTCCTCTTAACTCTTCTCAGTGGGGTCCCCTAATCCTAACATGATAGAATTAGATTATCTGTAATGCAAAGAGATTTAAGTGCAGTGAGAACAACGCTCTCCAAATGAGTATGACAGCAGAGTTACAAGACCACGCAAGACATGCCCCATCACTTACACAGCGTTGAGTGGCCCCAGCCTGAGCCCTGCAGCTACAAGCCTCACCCCACCCTCAGCACACAGCTGCACAGGACAACCACGCTTTGCAGCCCTACTTGAATAAAGTAAGGTGTTTTAAGAGTATGCTTGCTGATTTGTAATATTGCAACTAATTTTCTGGGGTCATTCCATAATTTCTCCTAAATCCTAGAAAACTGTACACTGTTTAAGTGAGGGTTTGCTGCTCTGGTGGAGAGGGGGCAGGTTGTCATCCAGATGAGATGGTGAGGTGCAGGGATGAAACGCCACCAACTAGACCTCACAAGCCCCATTTTGTGCTTAGATTACATTTCTATATCAAAATTTCATAGTCGTCAACTCTTTCTGCTGCTCCCTCACCTCTTAGAAAAGCCACAACCTCAGCTGACACGGTGTTTCCACAAGCCCTGTTAGAGTTAAGTCCCTGATGGACAAGCAAACATGAGAAAGGGGATGCAGGGAATGCTCTGAAGGAACAGCACAATATCTAAACATTCACAGTTGAATCCTCTAGGTCTAAAACTCAATTCATCCTCATGACAACACTGCCTGCCGCTGCACTGCTCTTCCTCCCAGCAGCACCACTACAGCTGCACAGCACAGAAGTCAATGAAAATTTCTACCATTTGTCTCTTAGATTGCTGCTAGTTCTCAATCAAAGCAAATTTTCTTCTTTAAGAAGTGCTCCTGATGGCATAAAATCACATATAGCTTAACTTTTAAAGTAACTTTGATCTTTAGCCACTCCAAACCTAAGATCCGGAAGCCACATACTTTAAACGCTACTCAGGGGTCTAAAGAGTCAGTGTAAGGAAAGAAGTGAAATGTATTTTTGCTGCCTCTGTGTGCTATGAAGAAAGATGCCTATTTTCCACACTAGTGAGACATTTTAAAAAGGGTTTCTAGTCTGCTGTGGAGTCTCACCTGCACACAAAGACACACTTTGTCTTAGAGGTGTTTGTCCTTCCTTTTGATGACTGATGACCCAAACTGGGGTCCCCTGGATGCTTACGGTTAACAACCCAATTCTTCAACCACAACACAAAACCCCGTCTGATGCAGATTCCAGCTGAAGAAATGCCGTGCCTTAACCATGTGAAGTACTGCAGCAGCGAGATAATGTTAACGGATCAAAGACACCCATGAAAACAAAAGCAACTTCACCTACAAGATAGTGAGGTTGTGACTGACTGGTCTTTGTCAGTGCTGAGATTCCGTACTAAGGATGGAAATAAAAGGCATACAATTAAATTTAAGCAACAAGATAACCTAAGATTAGCTGCAGAACAGGTGTCTCTAATTCCCCCACATCTAGAGAAATTAAATCCCTGCTTAAGATTCCTCTTCCTGCTTCCCAAAGCTTATAAAGATAGCCTTGGATAAGCTTCCCAGGGGCGACAATCTGGAATTTCTCATAAGAACAGCATGATAAAGCTGTTAATGATAAATTCATGCAGAGGTGTAGGAAATCAATATAAAATGGCAATTTTGTGGGCAACATTGCATATTATACAGTAGCAAGAGCCTGAATGGCACCTTATCCCCACTGCTGAGCACATCCCGAGGTCGAAGGTGGGTGTTACTTTTCTTTGTACTTGGCAGGAAGAGCCTGGAGCAAGCCAGGGAGCCGGCACCCCGCCCGGGCCAGGAGGGCCCGCAGCAATGACTGGGAGCTTCACGACACCATCCAGCCACGGAGCAGCTGACAGCTCTCATCTCAGTCCCACAACTCTGCAAGAAATCTGCACGCTCCACCACTACTGTAGGAGCACCAAGGAGAGTACTTGGCAAATTTGGCTGTGTCATTTTTCAGTGGCTGTTGTGTCACTGGAACTGACAAGCCCCTTATCCTGCCTGACAGGAACAGCCACAAGGACTTCTTGAAGTGAGTCTGCGACGCGAGCCTGGCAAAGCTTCTCCTTCTTTTAGCTCCAGTAACAAGCTCTGAAAGTGCTACAACCGCATGTCTGCCCCATGCAAAGTTTTTGTTTAAACACTCCTACAATGAAGATCTGACTCATCTCTGCAAAATAAGGTTTTGAATATACTCATAAGAAAACCCGTCATAAAAAAAAATAAATACATAAATGAGTTTTCTTGATGGGTGCCAATGTTTTTAGCCACGTCCATGTAAAGCCTTTATCCTGTCTAGCAAGGTTAAGTTTAGCCTAGACAGTGGAGACTGCAGAAATGGCTACTGCCAGTCAAGAAGCCAAAGCATCAAACCACTGTAAGTGCAGGCATATTCTCTCATCATCTAATCCTTCAATGCAAATGATAAACATGCTTCACTTCCCTGCAGCCTTTACCCAAGTATCTCCCTGAAACTTTGCGGGAATTTGCCCTGATGTCACCATTACATTTTCAAAGAATCTTCCTTTCACCTCTATCACCAACAGACTACCTGCTCCCCTCAACACCTTTTTTTTTTTTTTTGGAATAACAAACAAACAAAAAAACCCAACCACAAACAAACCCACAAAACATTGTCAGATCAGAGAGCCCTCTCACCTTGTACTACTTATTCTATTAGTATCTACACAGTAAATTAAAAACAGACTGTGCAGTGGGGATAGCACATCATACATGTACTATAGGGAAAATCCAGGAATAGAAAACTTACTCTGAAAAGAAGCAAGTGAAAAGAATGTCAAAAGCAGTTCAAGTGCAGCTCAGCCAAGAAATACAATCGTTTCAAACTCTAGCAGAGAATCAGAATGGCCACAAATACTAACTAATGAGGGTTTTTATGGGATCTGTGCTCCTAACTCCTTCAAACTGCTAAAAAAAATAAAAATCTCTAAACGTCAATAGTGCCAAAATCCTCCAGAATTCTATATTTGCTCTGCTTATACAAACCCCAGACATTCTTACAACCATCCATTCCCTCTGCTCATAAATATTTATCTAGTTGGAGCCAAGTGCATAAATGAACCTTCCATCCTGCTTACGGCTGTTCTCCCTTTAATCCTTAATCCCTTTGCACTATCTTTCTTGTCTCTAACCTGCAGAGGACTCTGACCGTTTGCATTTAATTCTTCTTACACATGCCCTGGAGCACAAATGGCTTGTCAGGTTAAAGATAAAGCAAACATGTACTGCCACCAGTAGAGTAACCAGCCTTTTTTGATATCGGAACACCTGCAGCCAAGGCAGGCCAGGTGATGGAAGAATGAGTAAGTGATTTGGCTGAGATCTCCACACTCAGCAAATAAATGGACTTTTCTAGGACAAACCTCTTGCCTGCTACTCACGCTCACGAATTCTGAAGGTGATCCCCTTCCTCTTTTTAATCAAATACAGCACCTCCAGCACAGCCAGAGATGAGCCAGAGAGATTATCTCTAAATTGGATCACAAACAACGGTGCGAGCAGAGCAGAGAATGCAAAGGTATAATATCTATACCGAAGAGGTCTGCAATGAGAAGGTTGGAGCCATCATGAGATGAGAAGGACCTGGACAGTATTTTATCAACACAGACAGAAAGGTCAAGTCAGGAGAAGCACTTCAAAGAAAAAAACATCAGTATTTAAGCTTAGAGAATGTCAGTGGAATAAGAAGACAAGGGTTTGTCAGTCAAGAACTTTGGTTCCTGAACAAGTCCTTGTCATCCTCCTCCTGAACCACATTTCCAACCACAAAGCCTTCGACTTTTTGGAGCTACATTTCAATTTGTCCTCAATTTTAGACCAAAGATTGACAAGTGATTTTTAGATATTTAAGCACATTAAACCCCAATACAGTTTAATAACTTCAGTAATAAACATCTCTCATTACTGCTGAAGACTTCAGGACTCCAGCCGCTTCACTGCCCGAAAAGTCTTCCCTTCACTTTAAGCAAAGCACTAGCTGTGAAGTCTGCCAGCTAGAGCTGCTGCTGCCGACTGGAAATCTGATAGACCACTGCCCAAGGCAACTCCATGGGATCATGCTGCCAAAAAAATAAGTTGCCAAGGCCCTGCCCACACTCATTCCTGGGACTCGGAAAACGTGAATTTTTTTTATGGGTGTTTCTTTCTGTTGTTCTTTCCAATCAACTTGTTATTACTGTTCCTTCAGAACAGAAAAATTTGAAGTTTTGGAAAATGTATCTAAGCATGCAACTGCATCATCTGGCAGATTAGGCATTTAACTGCAAGGATAACATTACATAAATCACTGTGATGAGCCTGTTGAAGCACAAGGTTTCCACCCTGCTTCTATGCTGAAATGTCAGATTGCCGAAAACTGTATTAGATTTTGACATAATTTGGAAAATATT
>VZRU01016464.1:91240-115177 GCA_013398155.1 Pedionomus torquatus | reverse complement strand
GGAGGGGGGAGGGTGGCGGGGAGGGAAGCAATGATGAAAAGAGAGTAACTGAAATCCCTTAAAGTGTAGGAATCCCCAGACAGCAATGAATATTTGCAAGCCATGTCCCCTGAGCCAGTCCAAGGGCTCTAAGAGATTTGAGTAACCATACACTGTTGATTCTTTGATATAATTAACATTGTTTGTCTCAGCATCAGTAAAAACTGCTTTTTGCCTGCTAGCAAAATTTTTGGCTATGCACACTATTGTTTACTTGAACAAAAGACTAAAGAGTTAACTGGTGCTTTCTTCTGTTGTGAAAATTCCAAACACTGTGAAAGCACATTGGTTTCAAACAAACCTTGCAAAACAACACATACAAAGCGTATCCCTTAAAAGACAATAAATAAAACTGCAGAAACCCAATCCTGATCTAGTTATTTTCTTCCATCATTTCTCAGATACTTTCAGCAAAGTGCACAACTGTCATTTAACACATCCTTACAAAAGTCTTTTTAAAGCATTATGAAAACGTTAGCAATGTACCTACATCCACTATTGCATATTTACTCCTTCTATTGGAAACCTTAGTCCTGAATAAATAAATACATAAAAATGCCTCATTTTAGCACAAATGCTTCCTGCTGTTTCGGCAGTTACAGGCAGATGAAGCTGTGATCCACCTGCTAGCAGCAAGCAGGGAGGAACAGAAAGGTGATGCCCACAACAGGTAAGGCGAAGGCTCCAGGGAACTCCACAGTCTGGCATATATGTGCTACAGCAGGAGGGGGTATGTTCCTCTGATTGCAGGAACAAATACACTAAAAACTGCTAGAGGTGACCCAAATACCTCTCCGTACTGCCTAACCTTGGGAGAAGACCTAGATTTAAAACTGTTAACTTTTAACTTACTCTGTTTTGAATTTATATTTTTGTTCGTTTGATAGCTGCTTCCTATTTAAAGATGCAGATTCAGGACCAGAGAAATTAGGGTGAGAAATGGCTCAGTAAAGTCACTGTGAGCTTAATCAATGGACTGAGTCCTCCGCAATTACTGTAACGCAGCACCCAAAGTGGAGGAGTTTAATGTCACTGAGGAACAAGAGCACCAGAGCCTTCCTGCAGCTACCCCAAAGGCTGGTTCCCAGGGCTGACAGCGAAGTGCCAGGGCAAAGCCCTGCCTCAAATCCCAGAAAAATGGGCAGCATGAGAATCCCAGCAGCACCCACCACAAGGTGCAGTAACTGATGAGTAGGGAGAAGCAGCAGGTTTAGCTACAGAGGCAGGACCTACTTGGAGAGAGATTCTAGTAGTTGGTAATTTGGAAGAGAAAAATACTCAGACCAGTTTATTGGGACTTCAGAAATGGCTTCTTTTGTATTTTTTAATACAGTATTTGAAGTTACTTACAACAAATTCAAAGGAGGACTACCCAAGCATTATAATAAACCTTGACTTCACACAACTAAGCAGCTACTAAATTGTCTGGTATTTCCTAACTGGGTAAATGTGAGAACCCGACAAAGCTCTAACTCCTCTCTGTTCCTCACCTCAGCTGCCTGATCTGGGAGCTCAGCAAGTTTAAGACTCCTTTCACAGAGCCATGGACAAAGTTGCAGGGGCTTGTCGGTGGGTGTATTTTTGGTGGGGTTTTTTTTGCACTATTTTTTTCAGACAGGAGTACTTTTAAAAGGCCTATCACCAATAGCTCGTCACTGAGCACCCTCTCACTTCATTCCAGGCTGAAACAATCTGAGCACCACACAGTTAGAAATTCACAGGACACAGTATCTGCTGCTTTAACTACTCCCCACAACTGGTTATTAAAACTCGCAAAAGCTGAGAACACAAAGGTCCCAGGACGCTCTCTGCCCACTGGGGCAGCCAGTCTTTATGCGTTTAAACACTCTGCTTTCCACTTCGTGCCTCCACCAGCTGCTTTCATTTAGATGCAGGTCACATTCACACAGACTAGAAAGCATCACAAGCCCGTACAAATTGCTAACATGGGAATTCAGGTCCTTGAAACTCATGCACTGCAGCCAATGGAGAGTCTGTCATTTCTCCAATAAATCTTTCAATAATAATAATAATAATAATAATGCAATTAATAAATAAAATGCCTTTCTTTTTTAGTCCAGGTTCCTGATAATGAAGATATCTTTGCTATAGATTTCTCAAGTTTATTGTCGTGGTTTCAGCCATATATACATTTTTAAGAGACTGAAAATCTATTAGGTGGTCATAAAATAGAAAAGTTCAGTGGTCTGAGCAGTCACTTTTTTTTTTTTTGTCAATCCACCAGTCACACCTCATACATGCTCAAAACATTTCAGGAGTGGGGGAAAGAAATTTGGGAGAAAGCATCAGTTGAAACTGGTTTCCAATGGCAGATCAGAGAGCACACAAGCAGCAGCAGAGAAACATATGTTTGAACCCGAGCCAAAAATCTGGCTTCCTAAAGAAGTGCAGGATGACAAGCCTCTTGTAGTGGTAATGGCAGGCTGAAAAGTGGGGGTGGAAAAATTCCCCCTGTTCATGCAGAAGACAGATTCTGCAACATCTACCTAACAGTATTTAATTCAGAAAAGCTGGGGTTTGGAGAATGCTGTCAAAATGACCCATTAAAGACCAACAAAAGGTTGATGCTTTGTGCACTGTCTCTTCACTCACTGCAGCTTTATGAGATATTTGGGAAAATGGTAAATAACACATCGGTGTCAAAAACCCTAAAGCACTTTGCAGGACATACACCATATGTTACTTGGTTGAGAGCTGACAAATGTCTATGCCTTACACTAATATTTGCATGGAACTGGGCATATGAAAATTGATGGTGATCAAAAGTTAATTATAGTGTTTATGTCAAAAATCAAAAGAGCAGAATGGTGACTTTTAGTTTGGGCGTTTCCTTCACTAAGCTCAGCTATTTCCAGCGAGTGAGACACCAAGGGAATACCATTTGCTCTTACCAGCAGGACTGATAGTCTGTTCATGGTTCACAGCAGACTAATAGTACGAGCCTACAGCTGGAACAATACTGCTATGATAGCAGTCCCGCTATTGCTGCTAACAGAAATTCTGGGTGCACCTGAGTACTAGAACATTGCTAGTCACAAAGATAATAAAACAATATCCCAGGNCCCAAAAAAAGGAAAAAAAAAACAAATGCAGCTGCAAGTTCCAACGTTTCAGATGGCAGCAACTACACTTCCCCATCTACAGAGAGCCAACACAAACTTTGGCTGAGTCCCTGACCCAACTCCACAGACTTAGGAAAAGCTACTGCTCGGCTTTTTTTCTGCTGCATGCCCTCCTCCTCCTTGAAATAGATGATGCTGATTAACAGTTTTATGCCATTTGATGCAAAGACACTCTAGAAACTGGCTTGCTTAGCTGTTTACATAGCAACAAATACTGTATTTGGGGAGTACAAGTGAGCAGAAAGACATCTGCTTGCTTGACTTCTGTAGGTACAACTGGCTCATTCTTCAGGCCATGCTTGCTTTCTCTGCTCAAGCGTTCATTGCCTGACCCGCCTTGTCTCGGATGGTTGAATCCAATCCAGTTCCTTTTTGCATATCAAAGAGCTGGTTTTAGGAGGATTGCAGGCAATGCACAGAGGCTGCTGTCCAAGGCTTCTAGGATGCTCCTTTGCACCTGCACACAGCTTATAAACTTCAGTTCCTCTATCACAACTGAACAGAAATAGTTTCTATATTGCAGTTCTTTTAGCTCCTCATTAGCTTTTGTACCACCATCTTCGAAGGGACTTCAGAGCAAAAATAGTCATAGTTCTAAGAAAAAAAAAATAGTGGATTACCACCACCACTCAAGTCCTCAATTCAGTTGCAACTGTCATGGATTACCACCCTTAAAAAAAAAACAAACAAAAAAACCAAAACAAAACTGAAAGCCTAGAACAAGCAGATACTCAGGTGGGAGGCAGCGTCCCGAGGAGAACATGCTGCACTCTGTATGAAGGATGATTGAGCAAGAGGAAGAGCTGCCTCGCAAGCTGCTGGGAGTCTGCTTCCCCACCTGCACGCTCCTGTTTCATCAGCCTGACCCACCTCCAGCAGAGATATGCTTTGTTGAAATACAACACAGTATCAGCCCACTATTACCTGGAACTGCTGCTTTGTGTTCCTTGAAGAACAAGCAGCATTGATCGTTATCTACATTTCAAGATTGCCCCAGAAGCAGACAAATTCTCCAGAGAATAAGAGTCTGTTTTCATGTTAGCACTCGTGGAAGTAAACAAGCAAACGGAGAGAAATGCAGAATTTGTATTATTTCTAGACAGCAAAGCTTTCCAAAGTGTCAGCAGTTCTGTTTTTGTAGGCTGTTTTGAAAGAAAAGGAAAAAAAAAAAAAAAAAGAAAAAGGCTGCAAGCAAGCCTTAACATGTTTCTTCTTGGTCTCAGTGAAAAAAGGAGATCAGAACTAAGCTTGTCATTGGCGCTCCTCTACCCAAAAGGTGACCAGATTGGCCTGAAAATTAAGTCTTCATAAAGTAGCATTTTCCAAACCTGCCAATTCCCACTACTTCAAAATGACAGCACCTTTGACAAAGAAAATGCTATTCTTCTCTCCTAGTAGGCAGAGCTACTGCCAAGATCTCACAGACTTGTTTTCTTAAAACTGTTTAGGTTCCTCGCTGTTTGTCTCAAACCTAAAGGGCATGTAAAGAAAGCACTGCTGAGGAGTAAAAGCACTACTTTTTACTAGGAGAGTTTTTTGTTTGTTGGTTTGTTTTATTCCTGACATTAAGGAAATAGCTCTATGTGCAAAATATATATGGGCTGACTCCTAGAGGGTTCACCTGCCCAAGTCCAGTGCAAGGCAAGCTAATTTACTCCTCATTGTTTGGGGGTGTTTCTCCTTTTTAAACACTGTGACGTTTCATCTCAATTTCAGCTTGCAAAGCTAACATGCATGCTCAACTGCTGAATAATCCATGGATTTACATGTCCCTAAATACACAGTAAAAAGATGGATTACCCATTAGGATAAAATAATATACACAAGCCCCTAAATACATATGTACACTGTAATACACGTTTTAAATAGTCTCTGTGTGTGAATTTAAATGATAATATGCATGCTAAAAAGTTTCAAAAGACATCTTTACAAAGCAGCCATTACCACTGTGTAAATAATACATCATTTAAAATAAATTCTCTGAACTCCCATGAAAGGTTCTCTTTTGGTCAACATAAAAAGAGTAAAATAAATGAACACAAATAAAATCCAAATGCTATTATGGATTGCACATGTGAGGAGAGGGGATTATTTAGTTCCTAACACCATCTATTTTGTATTCCTATACTTTTGCTTAAAAATCTTGTAAAAAATAAAGGGCCCCATGGATTAATAAAGTAATAATTTACAGTCTTACTGTGATCTCTTGCCAATTTTCCAGTGGGCAGCTTAGGAATATTCATATACGGCCACTGCTCTACGAGACACACAAACTTGCTTTTTTAATCAACCTTCATGGACCCCTGATCCACAGATTCTAGACCAGAAAGGCTAAAGCCTTCCTTCCAGAGAGTGACGCAGATTGTTTCTTCCATGCAGTGCTGTCTCAGTACCTGGTAAAAACAGAAACCAGCGCTTTGGAGGAAGCGAGTTTTGATCAAGGTGGCTCAGGAAGGTGTGATGGTGGAAAGACCAGTTTCAGGAGAAGGAAACAGCTACGAAAAACTGGAAAGTCTTAAACACAAATGATCAGGTTTTACAGCTTTTTGAACTCCAATTTTCAATACAGTGTGCTTGGCATACACAGTTCTGGCAAGTCTAGATTTGGTGTAGTACATCAGAATTAACTAGTGAAACATGTTACTGAGCAACGAGGTGCTTTGTTGTGATACTGCAATATACACAGCCCATTTCCCAAATGGATCCCACAGAGTTTGCACTAGTAAATTCACCAATATACTTAAAAGCCATATAACTAACCCACAGCAAAGGCCCAATGAGACCAGGCATCTAATTTCCTTCTCAGAAATATTCATATGCCTCCACTGTAGGTACTGTTCCTAAAACCCCTGATCTAAATTACTTCTTATGACATTTCATTGCTGAAAAGCAGATGTACTGTTAACTGTCCCTAGCACATTTGTGTTGGAAGGCATACCTTCACATGTTAATACCAACACACATATCAAGCACAATGATATGCCATCAAGTACACCAGTATTATATATATAATCACAGTTCTGCACCAAATATCTGCAGGAAAGAGAAAATCCATTTTCATTCAGTCTGCAGCAAGTGACAGACATAGGAGCGCAGCTAGAGATAAGCAGCTCTGCTGCCACTAAGATGGGTTCCCTTTTGGTGTTTTGTATCATGATGTGTACCGAGCCCTTCTCTCCTGACCCGGCCTTCTCTCACACAGCCCAGTCCTTCCCTCTTTTTCCAAATAGGCAAGGAAAAAAAAATACCAGGTTTCTCCCTTTCAGGGACAGGAAAACAGCACCCTGGGGGAAAGAAATAAAGCTGTTTGAACATGATCCTGGATCCTGCCCAGCTCAAGCATCAGAGGAACTTCCGCAGGGTTTAAATCTCCAGGACTGGTCTCAGGATCTCGACAAAACCCCAACCAGAAGTGGCATGTGCTTTTCCAAGTCAAGATGTCACTTGCCTGGACACGTGTTTGTGCCAGCTGTTCCTGCTAAATGCTTAAGCCTGCAACTGGTTTGCTTCGTTTTCATGACTGCTCTCAAGTTAGTTTTGATTCTGCCTTTCTCAAAATGGTTTAAAGAAGAATAAAACCAGTAAAAGCATGCAGGAGTTGGTATATCTTCCTCCAAGTGAAGCTAAAGAGCAAAGGCACAAACTCTTTATTCTAAGCAGCCCCTATCACAATCTGCATACTACGATTCTTAATCAAGATGCCAAGTCTTGCTTATGCAGTGACACTCCAGCCTGTCCCCTGCACCCTCTGCTTGCTGTCAACACCCCCACCTCCTGCTCCCTCTCTTTTGCTCTCCGAGAAGTTATTACTCCCATTTCCCATGGGTTAACGGTGGAAGCGAGGAATGCACACCCACGCCAGCACCAGCATTAATTGCCAAGTGCTCCCCAATGGGCTCCAGCACCTGAGAGCCAGGTGGGGAGATGGCAGAACCCAGCCCACTAAATAAAGGCTCTATTTACACAGCTAACCAAGACTGCCCCAAATGCTGCACAGGCAAGGCAGATTCAGTTAAACCACATATTAATATAATTTGGCCTAATATTTAGTCATTTATTATTTTTTTAAGCTGACCTAGCTTCATTCCTCAGCCACAGGAAGCCTTGTGTCCTCAAAAGGCAATGTTAAGAAGAAAAAACAACAGAAAGCACACACAAAGACCTAGTCAATTTGGAGCGTGGCAGTAGGAAAAACTGATGCATAGTGTCTGCCCGGCAAATAACTTTCCACATGACATTTCCCCCCACCCCTCCCTGAAGACACCACAAAGTTGACTGCTATTTGGTTTACTGGAGAAGCCAGGAGCCCTGTTCAAGGACCCAGTCCCTGCAGTACTCTGCCACAAGGCCAGAATGGCGCAGCCGTCTGGGCTTCTGCCGCCTGCCCTCCAGAACAGGGGACAGAGCCACGCACTACTTTATTCATAAAAAGCACATATTTACATCCCTGAGCAAACTCTTTAAAAGAATACATTCGCCCACACACTGCTGCTGAGTGGCACGCAAGAAAGCAATTTTAAGAGCTCTTTAAACTGGAATGTAGACGTATCAAAGGTGAGCTCGGGTTTTAGATTCAATAAGCTCCACTCTTTGCTCTTGACAGTTTGGCCTGAAACAATCCCAGGCAATTCCTCTAAGCTGAGCCCCATTACTTTATGACATCTCACTTCAAACTGTTAAGGAAACTCAGAGCTTCACTTAGGGCTCATTCCAGAGGGGAACAGTGTTTTTTAAGACAGTGTTTTTCTGGGCTTTGATTTTTTGATTTAGCACCGTTTGCCAGGTTCCTTATTAGCACATGCTTGAGGAGGGTGGCAGGGGGAAGAGCATCCCCAGCATCTTTGGGGTTTCTGCTGGTGTTTTGGGAACAAACTGCCCACCCAGGTGAGTAGAAGGGCTACACTACTGGGGGAAGACAGCATAAGGCCTCTGCAACACAGAAGACAGATTTTGCACTTTCTGTCAGTGCCAGTATTAGCATGGAAAAAGGAAAACCTTTCTCAGGAATGAAAGGGCCAACACACAAGAAACAATTACACATGATATTAAAAAGAGTAAAAGGAAAACCAGACTTACTAAACCTTTACCTATGCTAGGTCATGAGCTTCAGCAACACTTTTTACTTCAAAGCAGCCAACTTTATTTATAAAGAAAGTTATACTATTCATCATTCACATCCTGAATACTAAGGCACGTGTATCTAGCACTATGACACCTCAAAAGACAAGAGTTGGTTCTTCTGGTAAGGTGACATTCCCCAGGAAATTCACATTGTAATCAGGTTCTATCTTCTTTCTTTTGCTATTACTCAAGTGTAACAACAAACTTGTGTAATTTAACATAAAAAAAAAAGGCAACAAATTTGGTAAATTAGCTGAAAAAAAAATATCATTAAGGGGATTTCTAAATCCCCATTTAATGAAGCACAATAGATTGGGTTGTTTCTATTCTTGTTTTTTCTTGTAAGGCAAGAGTGAGTTGTTTTTTACAGTTTTTTTAGTGTTTCTGTAATTTTTAATACAGCGAAGCTTTGCACAGAAAATTTGGACTCCTACAGCATTCGGATTACTACTCAACCTGATTAAAACCTGAAGTTCACGTGCCTCACTCCTCCTGGCTGTATGCCTCCAGGACAAGTCCAGGTCTGCCCGGCCAGCAGCTTCCCAGGAGGTGGGTGAGGACAGCAAGGTAACCCCTCTGAGCCCTCTCTCAGAGAGCAGCTGCTGCTTCCTAAGAAGAAACCCTGGAAGACGCTTTATTCCCTCCCTCTACCTTAGTGTAGTCCTTCAATTAACATCTTCACAGGAAGGTCAGAAGAACAATTATCTGAAGACATCAAGCACATCACAGTAATTCTATAAGGGAGAAGAAAAGTTTCACAGCCAGAAGACCTTAGCAAGTGTCATACGGCTGCTCCTGAAATCGGTTTGGTCACCAGTTTTCTTTAAAAGGTGATGGGACAGGGACATTGCCCACTGTTATACACCTTTCTGTAAGCAAGTTATTTTAAAAATCTGCAAAAACGTACTTTAAGTATTATATATTTTTGTTATGCAAAACTCAAGACAGTTTCTGCAGCCAGAACTGGTGAGTTGATAAAACTAATAAATCATAAATAGGCTGAATTTCCAGCCCACAGGAACAAAATCATGATATTCACATTTTCCATGAAGACAGGAATTTGCCATCTTTCCTTTCCAACAATTTTGACTGTTGTTCAGCACTGGAAAAAGCCTCACTCCCACTGCCAATCTTGGGCAGCACAAATTAACTTGCTGGTTTTGCTTTCTTGCAGCAAGTGTTTCAATAAACAGGTCCCTCTGGAGATGGGAAGCGTGCAAGAAACATGCTTGACTCAAAACTTGTCTTGTGCTGCTTTTCCTTATCCCTAGAGTAATGTATTGGTTTTTTAAGCAAAGCAAACAGCAAGGACTTAGTAGAATACAATTTCTTTTGTTTTATTGCTCCATTAATTTTATTTATGTTCAAATACATTGCTTTTATCAATTTGGTATGAGAAAGAGAGATTCATCAGGAGGAGGAAACATGATTGTAGTTCAAAATGAGGTATTGGCCAGAAGAGGAGCAGGAGATGCCTGAACAACCTAAGACCATCAGTCATATTTATACAATGCAGCTTTGATAGGTAGCAATTACAGCGTAACAGATAGTTCAAGCATTATTCAGAAGTCTACTGCGACCATACGTTTAGAACTATGCCTTTACATTCCTTCATGCAATATACATGCAAGATGTCATTACTGGGGGGGAGATAATAAAAAAAATAAATCCTTTCTTAGCAGTATATTTTGAATTTTCTAGTCTCTGTCTCTTATAAGTCTGCAACTGCAGAAAAAATGACCCGTTTTGCCAAATTTCTTTACTTATAGTGTTATTTTTGATCATTCAACTGTGCCTTGGTCAGCAAACCAATAAATACACTTAAGGAATTGTATCAATAACAACTCACCAAAAATAATTAAACACTAACTAAAAAAATTCCAGAATGAAACAGACACTCTTGCTAGCTGAACACAGTACACCCCTGGGTTAACATGCTGCTGTAGAGTTTTTTCTTATGCGATACAAAGAACTGTGGGGGGGGGGGGGTTAAGGCAGCATCCTTGACAGCATGAACTGGATGGAAAAGAAGAAAACGCAAAGCACCTAGCTACAAGAAATGAATGATGATAGAAACCCTGCAAAAGGCCTTTCCTAATGACAAGATATTACTCCACAGGTTAATGAAAACCAAATACCAATTTAACATGCTAACCTTTGAGCAAATTGAGTTCAACTAATCAAGAGCCCTCCAAAAGGGTATTTTGAACTAAGAGAAAAGACTGGAAAAATCATTTACATAAGATAGCTGGTAATGGTGCATTTAATGGCATTTGTGATAGGGAATTATACTAAGGAAATGAACACATCATGTATGACCTATTCCCTAAAGCATTTAATAAGATATCTCCAAAGAGTCAAATTCTACCCATTGGTAGCAAAGCACGATTCCCGTTAACAACCGAGTCAGTACCAGACTCTTCCCCAGGACACCCCTCCCATAGAATTTTAAACGGAAATAATATCTAGCATCCAAACTCAGACTGGACAACTTAATTGCATAAAGGGCTCTCTACATCAAATTTGATAGCTAAAGGACAGTCCACCTCTGGATCAGATCAGGCATATTCCCCTCTGAACTCTTCTGGCAGAGAATAGTATTTATTACCCAGGATCTGCTATTTCTTTATGGACTCAGCAGGAGGACGTGACACCAATCTCCAAGTACCTCTGCCTGAAGACTACTGGATAAATAAATCTTCACACATTTCTTTTTAAAATATTATCCTGGCAAACATACTTAATAAAAATCCTGAGTTTATGTGGGTACACACGCAAGGCTGAGTACATACCTGCCCTCACCTTATCCCAAGCACCAACAGACGCTGGGATTTTTGATGCCCATTTAGCACAGCTTAAGTACAGGAACATATATTTTCTTCATACCTCTCTAAAATTGAAGGCAATGCAATTCTTAGAAATTTACCTAAATGAAAAGTGCTATTACCTCAAGTAACAAAAAAAAAGTCTAATGCCCATAAAGGTGAAAAGAAGCAACCAGTTTTCTAGCCCCGATGTGTAGGCATAGGAATGGCACTAAGGTTCTTCTTCTGTTGTCTTCCTTGCTCCCCCACCAAATCCCATAGCCCCCAAAAGAGGCTTGGAAGTCTGCTTTTCACCACCACCACCTCCATGTACTCAAAATTACTGGAAACAGCTCCACAGTCCCCAGGTAAGCACCACATCAGTGATTTAACACTTGCCACTCGCACTGTGGCAACTGCGACCTACATACCCTTGTTTGTCAAACAATACAGCTTCAAATTGCATGGTTGGAAATGCATCCAGCATCTCGTAACAGCTCCAGATCTTAATAGATGCAAGATGTTAACATCACAATAAAGTTGGAGTGCATTCAAGAAACACAGTTTAAAAAAAAATATTAAGCTCCACAATATATTTGTTTTGATAATATCAAGTAAAACAGCCTTTTCACCAGCCTTCTTGAAGAGGACGGAGAAGCAGCCATTTCTCCTCTGAAGATTTCTAATACAGCAGAGAATAACTGGCAACTAACAAACACTTGGCAACTAACAAACACTTGGCATCTAATGCTGTTGGTTAGTGGATTTGTTAATATTTTCAAACTCCTTAAAAATGACCTAACACACCAGGCACCTTTGCCTTTACTCGCACATAACAGTTTTCTTCAAGTACTCTCAATCTTGCCAGATACCTAACTGCCCAGAGGAAAGATGAGATTGTCACCTAAATGAAAATTCACACCATGTAATTACTGGAAATAATCTGTACAAATATAAGGGAGGCAGCTGGAATTAAGCACATTTACTAAGACAACATGAGGTCTTTGGGTAAAGGAAAGCATCGATGAACAGACCCCCTAAACCTACAACAACAGTACTTCAGATACTGCTCCCAAGAGGCACAGTGACTGTGCTTTCAGTGACGCTTCTGGCTAGGGTTGCACTCAGTACAATTTAAGCTTTTAATAAATCAGATTTTTTAATTTTATTTTTTATATGTCATCTGCTGACTTTAACTTTGGAGAAGTACTGAACTATCATAACAGCCACCTAATGGGCTTTCTTGAATTAAAGACAGGTATCCAGGAAAGAGTCATCAAAAAAAAAAATGCTAGTCACAGGTACATTAAACTACTTAAATCTCCTACTTAGGTTTCAATACATCACGCTGTAATTTTATGAGTCAGATACCCTCCTCCCTTTCAGTTCAGCTAAAGTTTAAGTAGTGTGATCCTTCCAGGCAGCACTGAAAGCACTAACCTAAGATTTTTGGCTAACAGTTGCCCTTCAGTCCTTTTATTCTTTTCTTCATTACTCATTCCTGTTTCACTGTCTGAACAATAAGAAACACATTATGAATCTACGGTTTTCCGGTACTGGGAACCCTTACATTCATTTGAAAAAAAGATCCCATGGACATGTGCCTACAGTTCATAAAAGATCTAAACCTTTCGTGAAACTATACCTTGTAGTTAAGGGATTCCATAATTAGAACATAATTACTCAGCCGTATAATGTGTCAAATTATAGAGAATGATTATTTGTTAAACTACAGATAAAGAGAATGATGAATAAATCTGGAGCCACAGATAAAACCAATTAAATGGAAGTCCTGCCTTCCCTTTAGCATTCTGCTAACACTTCGGAGACCATCTCTGTATCCAGCACTAGTTTACATGCACAACTGCTGTGATAAAACTTTTACGCTATATACATAGCATAAATCCCAGTAGTAAATAATTCAGTACAAGAAACGGCTGCAAAGGGGGACAGCTGGTGCTGACAACGCTACCAGCATCTTTGCTACTACATGGCATACAGGCAGTTACGAGTGGAGTAAGATTATGGAGAAGACAACACAAATTCCAGGTTAAGCTTGGACTTGTTACGGGATTTCACGTATTATTTGAATAAGAGCCAGCACCCTTTAAAGCAGTATTCAAAATGAAACTACCTGTCCTGAAAATAGGCTGAGAAGGTCTTTGCACACAAATACAAAGCACGGTGACAGAACACCTAAAACATGCAGAGAAAGATGACACTCCTTTTTGTTTGGTCTATACCCTAAAACTTAGTTATTGCAAAGAATATAAATTTGACTAACAAATTCAGTCAAACCACCCCTATAATATACGGAAGGGAACACCAGAGGGGAGGAACCCACCTAGGCAGCCTTGGTGCGCTGCCAAACAGGCAGGCCTGCTGCAGTCAGTACCTCAGGCACCTCCTGGCCCAGCACATCAGCAGGTTGTCCCAAAAGCAGCTGCCTGCCCTCAAAGTTACAACAGGCCTCAGCAGAGTGATGACATACAGGAAAGCTCAGCAGAAACAATAAGGAATGATAAGAACAAAACCTTTAAAACTGTCCCAGAGGAAGCACTTACTTCAAATTAAAAGCCACAGGCGGTCTCTCAGGCACATGGATTAAATCATCACCCATAAGTCGTTCTGCTTTTCCAATTCACGGATTTCACCCCATAAAAGAATCTTCCCACATGTACATGTAAAATTTTTATTGCGCTACCTTGCAAGTGCACTTTGATTATTTACTTTTTTCCTACTCCCCAAAGCTTGTGAAATTGCAAAAAGAAACCACCGGTTTTGCTACTTGGATCATGCCCCACACAACGCTTTTCCTCACCCCTGACAGCACCAAGTCACCGGGAGTTCTTGCAACTGCAAACAAAACCAGCACTCAGGTCATCTGTTTTTCTCTGCCCCTTCATTACACAACGGCACCATTCCTGCCTCCACACAACTTCAGCAATGTACAACCCGACCACAAACTGAAGAGTGACCTGTAAGAACAGCATTATTATTCTGTAAGGCACAGATAAAAAACAAGAAAGAAATTAGGTAAACTACACTTGAGAACACAGCTAGTGATAAATTAGGGATCCACCACCTTAATTAGTACCAATAATTACATTCTCTTTCAAGTAAACTGAGGTGTAAGAGACACCAATGTCATCTTTTCCTGCACAATATAATATTGACTTTTTTTAAACAAAAGAAAGCACACTGTCTGACCAATTCAGAAGATAAATTATAGCCATTTTACAGGCCCTGAATGTAACATCGGGTCACACTGCCCACATTATGGCAAATTTAAATAAAGATAAATCCAGTCAATGTAATCTTTTAACTGAGGTGTGAGATTGGGAATCGATGGAAAAGGGTCCTAGTCTCAGCACCTGACCCAGATGCCTAATAACAATATTTATCTAGCTTACAGAAACACCGAACAAAACAAAAACATATGTAAAATGTTATGTCTGCAAACTACACAGTTCTATTAATATCAATGCTCTTAAAGGCATTGATTTATCAGTATCCACTTTTTAGATATTATATCGACAATTTTAATTTGACAAAACCTATGGCAAAATCACCAAAAATCCACATTTGCATTATCAAAACATTGATCTAACAGTGATACAGAGTTTCAAAGATGTACTCAAAGTCAGTAGATAATAAGTAACTTGTGCAATAAATGTGGGAATTAGCCCGATGAAAACAAAACTGCAAAACCTCACTTAAAGCAAAGAACCTCACCTTTAAATTACTATCACAGGAATGAAAATCTGCTGGTGTCATAACCAGTAGTCACCTGGCTTCTCTGGTACCACTGCTGTACTTCTTGACATCCACAGCTGCACGGCAATCCCCTGCCCAAGGGGCTCGGGGACAGGAGTGGCTTTGTCATTCCTTACAGACCCCACACACCACCGCGGTCCACACAGCCAGAGCTGACAGTACAAAGGGTGTGTCAAACCTTCCTTGCTGTGGAAAATTAACATAAAAAAACTATAAAAAGGTGGATTTTAAAAGCATTTTCATAATTGCATGCTAAGGAGGCATCTCACTGCCTCGTCATCCTTCCATGCTTGAGACCACCAGCAGACCTAGAACCACCAAAGGTTTGCTCCAAAACCACCGAGTCTTGTTCTCAGAAGAGACCAGCATTCCCAATACTTACAAACAGCATGGGACACATCACAAAGGGCCAAACAGCTTTCCAGTTTCTTTTAAAGGATCTTAGAAAAATTCATGTATCCAGGGCTATAAAGATGCACTTCTCATCACTCTGGTTAGAACATCATCAAAATATCATTTGCCTTTTTATAAGCCCAATTAGCCCCCGGATCCCTCTAATGACTCGCTTTTTCTGGTTGGTATCAGAAGTCATGATATTTAAATGTGATGCATTTCAGAAGGAAACCGGAATGGCTGAATTTTTCTCTTTATTAATACTGAATGAAGACATTGGTGCCTCAGCAGCACACAGTCATCGCAGATGATCTGTTATCGCTACGCAGAAAGCATGTCTCCACTAAACGAGAAGTGTATATATGAGCAACTAAATTGCTGCTGAAACTCACATGATGTTTAGATATTTTACTTAATGTGAGAAAAGCAGCGCTACAAGCTAAAGGAGCTAAATGTCTATTACTCAACTTGTGCCATAATATAGTATCAAATTCAACAGCACTGAGCACACCATCCAAGCTTGATTTATTGCAGCTAATTGCTAATTAGGGTTATTTTTGAAGCACTGCTGTTTGCATTGCACCAGATTTGCACTTGGGGAGAAAACAGGATTTACAAGGTCAGAATGAAGTTAAAACATTTGTATACAGACTGCTTCACTCCCCTCAGTATTGCCGAAAGGTCTTAGCGATCTGAAGACAACAGTATTTACACATGTGATGTTATTAAACCCGGGCACTCCCAACTTGGTACAAAGCAGTTATTAACATGCAAAAAATTCAAAGTAGGATTGCAATGGTTACCCAGACAACTTCCTAATTAAATAATGGCAGCAATATCACTATGCTTCCATGTACTACATTAAAAATTGAACAGTGCCTCACTAATAATGCATTGGTCATTTGCATAATCTAAAGATCCTGACTGCCATATCAGCTGTGAACCATCACATCGTTAACCACCAACACACACCCCCCACACCCCCTCCCATGGCCAGCAATTACAAAGACGAGCACATCAGTAATTCACAGGGGCTCCTGTTTCCAGCTTCTGCCTATTAAGACCCATTTAAGCATGGTTACTAGCGGGATGATTCTCAAGATCCAAACTTGGCTATTTATTTCAGAAATCAAACCCCCTCTGTAGGCTATATTATCCCCAATTTTAGCATCAATCTTTGCATTCTCCTAGCAGATTTCTGTCTGGTGTTTCAGGCACCGTGGCAGCACGTCTGCAACCAAAATACCATCATACTAACGAGAACCCAAGTGATCATGTCTGGGTTCCCTGGTGCCTCTGCGCTGTCTCTGCCAATACTTAACACAGCTATATTCATCTCTATTGCAGGTGAGCTATGCTGACGCAAGGTAGAAAGAAGGGAAGAGGACTAATCCACCTTCTAAAATTCAACTACAGCTGTCAGTAACTATAATAGTAGACTGTCAGAGTGCTGCAAACCATAATCCCTTCAAAAATGAAGCTTCAGTACAGTTAGACGGATACAGGACACTAACGTGCAGGCTGTACAGAATTAACTGAGTATAGCAAGGAAGTATGAAGGCTGAGTGACCTCTAATCAACAAAACATGACGTGCCTAGACTTAACAAAGATTCCTCTTGAATTATTACCTCAGTTCAGATTTATTTTTATGATTTGCTATAACTCTTCCCAAATCTTCTCTAATCATTAGCTGTATCAGCAGTATGAGAGCCATATGAAAGATAGCACACTGTTATTTTTAATTTCAAGAGACCAATTGCATTTCCAAATATACTGCTAGCATAATCCAGTCAGGCTGTAGTTTCATAAATCCAGAGAGTTTTCTTGGCATATTATCCCAAAGCTGAAGACAGCTAGTATAAAACCCCAGGGGAGTGGGGATTCACGGCTTTGACTTCATGAACTGTAGCATAGGGTCATGCTTAAGTGTTAAAAGAAGAAACAGAAATGTAGCTCTTTCTATTCCTGCCCAAGGAGACAGTTCAGAGACCTTGCTTTTGGTATGAATGAAGGCCTTTGAATCTTTCCCATGTCCCTAGAAATAGATATGTATATTAGAAGCATGCAGGAGCCTGAATGAGGGAGGTCCCAAAGCGGAGTGCTATGGAAACAGGACAAAGACACTTTTCCAGCCACAAAACGGGTAGAGTACAACATCAGCTCTTCCCTTAGGTGTGGGTACATGGTTCCCAATTGTGTCTTAATGGAAAATACATTTGCAACAGCAGAAGGCTGCTTACTGGCCAGGTGTTCCTTCCTGTCCTACACTTTGTTTTGGAAAGAAAACTACACTTCTTCATATCCTCCACCACCAGACTTTTACAAGTACAAAAGGACCACAGCACACACCAAGGGTCAAGACCTCCTCAGCTCTAGTTGGCAAGAAGGGGCTGGGTGCCACAGGAGCTGCTGTTTTCCTCTGTATTATACCACGTATATTACAAAAATCATCCCCAGTCAACACACACTTTCAAGAAAAATTCTGGAATACAGCAAATTTGGCCTCCACGACACTCGTGAGATGTTTTGCATCAGTAGCTTCAGCTATTTCAAACGTTGATCAGGAGCTCAAGGATCTCTGTTGATCCACAAGCAGCTCCTCAATGGTCCAAGCCGCATGTCAAGTCTCCACCATAACCATGCTGCCCTGTGATGGCTTTGGACACGCAGCCACCGTGGGAGCAGCAGCTCAGTGTCCCCCTGAAACACAGAGCATGGGTCCAGCTCACTCACCACATGGAGAGGACTGACTTGGTGACTACATCTGACCTCAGGATCTCTCCAGAAAAGAGTCTTTGAGAAAGTACCAGGAGATGAGACAGGTAGAGAAATACGTTGTAGGAAACGGTTTTTCTCTTGACTCAAGGAAAAAATTTCAGCTCTGGTTGGAACTTTTGGGTAAGCTCTTCAACTCACTCTTGTTTACTCCACCCTGTTATCATGCACTGTTTTACCATTGCAAATATTGTCCTTGACACAGGCTGCACATGTTCCTGTAGCATCCAGCAGCACAGACTCATTTTAAAATCTTGTGGGCATCGCTACAACATAAATGTTCAGACTCAGAGCAATTACATCTGACTGCACTAATGAGACAGGCATGCTGTTTCTGTACTATATATATACATTATACACACATTTCACTTAACAAGTATCTTGGCTGTGATGTAAACCCATCCCTACTTAATTTATGTTTGCACACATTTGGACTGAAAATTAAAATTAATAGAAAGCTAAAATAAATAAAAGAGCTCCTGCTGCTCTGTGTGAACGTTCAAGAAAGCCAAGAGCAGAAACACTTCATTCCCCTATAACCCAAGCACAGAGCTTGCTGATTCCCTACTCCTAAATAGCCCTGTCAGACACCACAGATTGACTTGGTGCAGGGGGGCGACGTGAGGGGCGCACAGAATAGAGGAATTTTCTCCCATTCATCAGGCAGTCTTCCCCTCTCTGTACAGAGCAGGGACTAATGCACGTAAATCCCTGGTTCATCAAGAAGTGAATAGACCTTTTGTTGCAGTCTATTACAGTTATAAAGATTCTGGCCACGCTTCTCTTACCACCACCATCCCCTCCACCAAAATGAAAGGTAGAGCTTAAAAACACAGCAACAGATCAGGATTCAAAACACGCCAGAACAGCCCACTTGCACCAAGAAGGGGAAAAAAAATAAAAACCTGCCAGCCCCCTTTTCAGGGCCTTATGCCACCACTTTTGAGAAGTTTTGCTCAGGCAGCTGACATCCAGTTTTCGTCTTCTACTGCAGATGTGCGGCTTCCCTGCACAATAGGCGCCTGCAGCCCTGGCTTTCTTCCAGGTCCCACTGTGTGACAGTAACAAAAGGCGAAGCTGGAAGCCCTCAGCTACAGCACAGCTCTAAATGATTTAGTGACCACAGCGTCCAGACCTTGGCAGCAGCTGCTGCGTTAAAGGGACATCACCCAAGAAGTCAGTAAGCCACAGAGGCAGATATTTCTCCCCACTACATTTGAAAAGTTCTGTTCAAAATGGAAAGGTTCCTGCCACATTTCTTTGAAAACCCAAGGTGTAGCGCAGCGTGATGGGAGAGAACAGGGCAGGCAGGGATTTTCATTGGAAGTTGTTAGCGTGATACTGCAAAGCCTAAAGGACCATCTACTATAGTAGCCTCTGTCAAAGGATTTCAAGGCACTCTGCAAGCACTAGTGATGGAAACCTTCCACCTCCATAGCCGTGTGTTATTTTCACTTTAGAGTCAGAAAATTAAAGCCCTGAGATTAACCCAGCCACTAGTGACTAGGACAACTTAAACTTAAAATGTAGACACCTTTTCTCTTAAGTGTGTGGAGAAAGTTACTTCTTCATACATTAACATACATCATTTGATGAATCTCCATTTTCTTTGGTGTACCATTGTACACCGCAATAATATCACAACAGGGCTTTTGCAGAGAATTTTACACTGAATGCTCTCTCTAGCTTGTTAAAGGGAGATATTTATGAGCACCAGCATGCTCAGCATTGGACATCAATGCATACCATACCTCAGTACATACTGCTTTTGGACCAGCATACCGTCAGTCCCCTGTCGAGCTCCACAGTAGTTTTTGAGCATCTATTCCAGGAAGTTACGGGCTAGAAGAGCTGAATTTTTATTTATTTTTTAACACAGTACAAGTTCCAAACAAATCCACAAATCCCTTCAAACCCCAGGAGATATTTTACTTCCTCTCCAAGCTGCAGAATAGTTGTGCTTTGCTACAAAACTTCTCACATACATCAGAAGTTTAGTAAATCATACAGCTGCAGTCTTCCAAAAAAACCCCAGTGAAAACACGGAGTGTCTTTGCTCAGCATTCAAGCCCTTCTGCCCATCATTTCTTTTTTACCTTCTAAGAAAATACAGAGAATATATGAGAACAGAGGGCTGAGGTCCTGACACAAAATGCTTCTTTTTCTTAGTTCTGCAGACAACATGCCCTGCCACTACTCTCTGAAGCCTCCTGCAGCCATTCTGGTAGAGTAGCACTATGTTCATGACCAAGGGCTGCATTGCAGCTCCATATCTGTCTTCTTCCCAGAGCTTGGCTCCCTTGCTTCCAACTGCCACAGCTGCACCGTTAAGTACTGCCCATCAAGTGCCCTCAGTGGAGGGCAAGTAATTAACCAAAAAAATCACCAGGTATACGGTTGCAAAGAGAAAGCAGTAGCCAGCTGTGCTAAGTCACCGATAACTTAGTGCAAGAAATAAACATGTCAATTCAAGTAAGGAAAAAAAAAAAAAGGTTTACGTGAACAGTAACTACTGTGCAGCAAATACTTAAAATAATTTCTCTCAGAGCACTAATTAAGATGGATAAACACTCATTTCGCTAATCTTCCTCCTCCTCCTCCTCCCTCCACAGTAATTTAGTTACCCAAAGGGAAAAAAAACATAGAAGATCAGCCTGACAGAAGACACGTAGTATCAAAAAGGTGCACATCTTTCTATATGCCACAAGCAGGTAACAGCACTGTTAGAGCTCTGTTGGAAGTGGGAAAAAAGTACGATTTGATACTTCTCTGTGGAGTCTGAAAGTAATTTTAAAAGGACATTTTAAAACCATCCTTCACCACCTGCAGTCAAGTGGTCATTATGAAAAAAAAACACCACTGTAATCAAAGTGCCCACTAACTGCTGAGAAATGCTAATAATCCGTTCACCCTGCAGCCGTCCCAGGCAGGTAAAACAAAACCAGGCTCACTCAGCTGGATTTTCAGCTCCTGTGCAAGGAGATGACGGTGAGAGTGCACAGAACTACTGTGTTAACCCACCAACAACAGCAGACTTAACTGGGAGCCAGGATGGCTCGTGCAGTTATCACCTTTGGCCAGCTGCCTGCTGCAGCAGCAATGGATGAACAGCATTCAGGTCTGAGCTCCAGGTTTCAGTCCACTTATACCAGTGCTGTGTCTTTCAATGATTATAATATGCAGGGAAAGGAAACCAACAAGAGCGATTACATGGTCTTGTCAACCTCTCCTCCTCAGAACAGAAGGAAGGACAGGAGAAAATGCCTTTGCAAAACATATGGTTTGAGCAAGTAGGGGCAATAAGTGCTTTGCTCTCCCAGCACACTGCTCCACACAAGAAGACATCAGTGAGACATCTCCAAGCACACTGCTCCACACAAGAAATCTTTGGGCAGCACAGCAGCAAATCTGGTACCAGGAAATATTGCATAATGTCAAATACAGAACAAAAAAATGATTTCCTACATCCCCCAATGGAATATGTCATATCTAGTGTTATATTGTGCTCTGAAACACAATAGCTGCCTGATCAATCCAAACAACATAGACTTGATAAAGTTGGAGACATTTTTTCCACCTCACTGAAACAAAGCTCAGGTAAACAGGAACAGCAAGCCCAGGTTTCTGTAGCACCAACTAGAAATCGGAAATCAGCGCATCTTCCAGCCTCCAGCTTGCCAGAAGTATCAGGAATTTAAACAGCTAAGAGCTGGAATGGGGGAAGGAAAGGAGAGGATTCACAGCGTTTGTCAGCCTCTAATTTGCTTTTTAACAGTCCTGGACATGGTGCTGACTAACCATGTTAAAGGGGTGCTCCCCTGATCTGGAGAAGCACTGACCCTTAGGAAAAGGACAAGAAATCAAGAGCAAAGGAAAAACTAACACCCAAGAAGAGAAACACTACTTCTTCCTTACTAATGGAAACAATTTCTTTGTTGCACAGGCCCCCATGACTTCAGGTGAGCAGTCTGAGTGAGAATGCAGTGTGATGCCCCTCAGCAGCAGTGCTCTCAACAGGGCTAACAGCAAAAGCTGCTCCCTGCAATACATGGGCCGGGTCTCCCAGCTGTCTGAACAGGCTGGGGCTGAGCCAGGGAACACTTTGGGTCAGCGACACTGCCTGCCTGCTGCCACCACCACTGCAGTTTGATGGGCAGGGTGAAGAGCAGAGCCATTGCCAGGATTCCTGAGCAACATGGGGCAAGAGACAGGTTTATCAAGCATAATTTCACAGCACTCCCTCCCTGCATTTCCTGGTTGTTTTCCAGGTCCATTTTGTTATGCTGTAAAAGCATTAAATGCCTGTGATCATGGTGACAAGACATACCATGATGATAGTGCAGCTAAAGGCAGCAGGCTCTGCACAAACAAGCAGAGAGGTCTGCTTTGTTCTCAGCAGGCAGTTCCAGAGTCCAAGCTACCAAGAGACAAAACAGGGTTTTCCAGGGACAGAGGCCTGGGTGCCAGGTATCCCACATACTGCACTGATTTGTGACACGTAGGAGACAAGTCACCATCTGTTTTGCCCCACATTTACCCTTTCTTTGCAAATGCAGAGGTCCTAAGGTCCTTCGTGTTTGTATGAATAAAGACAGCAAAGGCTTACCTTCAACAAACTTTGAGCTCCATAAGTAGAAGGACCATGCCTGTTTCCTCATCTACAAAATTACCAAGGTCTCAGATTTCTAGCATTTGCTAATATCTCAGACTTGCTGAACAACTTAAACCCAACCTGAAACACATGCAGAGACTCTCAACTCATCACCCACTCCCAGAGTTGAAAGGAGTGAGGACTCCATAAGGTTGAACTGTAGCAGGCAAATGTATTTTTAACAAATTCTGTTTCTATAAATATTACAAAGCTATCTGCTCTTTGGAGGCTGCTCTGCTCCCAGTACTGCTGACATTATGGTGACATTTAGGAGGCCTTCACATTGCCTTGCTGCCTTTCGTATGCTGGTTTTGTTCAAGGGATCAGAGAGACATATGAAGACACAAGGGCTGCTTATTCAAACTCTGCTCACTCGCTGACCTGCTGCTCACGCGGGAGTCGGGAGCACAAAGGGGCTCTCCATGTCAAGTGTGCTGGCTGCCGCTGTCTCCACCACTCTGGAATGCATATAAATGCAAAGGACACTAACCCCCGAGGTGTCACCAACAAGGAACAGGGGTGAAGGGATGGGGAACTGATTTTGGAAGCTGCACATGGCCTTCAGGTAGTCCCAGCCTAGAACTGTACACTGTGGGCACAGCATAAAGGCTCTTCTTCATTTACTCATTCCTGCATTTGCACTCTCTTCTCTTTTTCGAAAGCTATTTTCCCCACATCCTCTGCCTTCCCCCTCAGTTTCTTTACTTCCTTGCAGCCTCCCTGGTGAGCACCGCCAGCAGGGCTGGGAGACCAGCGTGCAGCATGGCACCCACTTGGCACATGCCCCAGACTCTGACATCGCCCCCCCTCTCGCCCTCGGCCTCCACGAGCCAGGCTCCAGATCCTGCACTGAAAACACTGAGCATCTAATTCACCCCCTGCTGCCTTTGCACCAGCTTCCAGCTTTACCTGCAGGTCTTCTGTTCGTAAAAAGTAGGGTGGTTTCACAGCAAGGGGCAACATGCATTGAAAGGAAAAAAAAAAAAAAAGGAAGGGTCTTCCCATACCAAGTTCAGACAGACACCAACACTCAGGTTAGGATCCTTTAGGTATCTGTTCTGCATCTCACAAACACTCTGGCCCAGGCAAGCACCCTGCCCACAAGGTAGCAAACGACTCCTACTACTTAAACAGGTACTAGTGACTGGTTACAAGGTTCCTATCCATATATCAGCACATTAAAAAAAAAAAAAAAAAAAAAAAAAAAAAAAACCACAAAACCTCTTTTGTTCT
>VZRU01016464.1:77763-91227 GCA_013398155.1 Pedionomus torquatus | reverse complement strand
AAAAAAAAAAAAAAAAAAAAAGAAGAACAGCAGCAACTTCGTTAGTTATCTCCAGGATTCAGCAGTTAAGTCTCATTCAGGGTGAGCTGCCACTGGAATATCCAGGAACATTTTTAATTATATTTAAGACTAAGTGTTCTTCACATCATGAAAATCCAATATCACGTATGTACTGACCTGTTATCTTCTGGTTATTCTGAACAGAAATTACACTGATACTTAAGGTGCAGAATCCCTGTTCTCACTTAAGCAGGTGCTTGATTTTAGGGATGGAGAAATCTCCAAACACAGCAAATCCAGGACTCACTGTTCCATATGTTCTTGGGACTGTGTTTTATTTTGCCTAGATATCTACTGTTTTTCTTAACAGGAAATGTCTGCAGACTTTCTTCTCTTATTACAGGATATGAAAGCCTTGACAATTGTGGTGGATACAGCTCCAACAGAATTCTCCCACCACAGACAAAGGAAAAATAACATATCTCACTTAAGCTTGCACCAGCAAAAATGGTTTGAAGATTTGTTTGAACACTTAACAAGATGTTTTTGGTCTCCTCTGACATTTAACATAGGTATTGTCATGGCAAGAGGACTGAGATTCATAAGAACTGCATACTTGAATAGGATCATTCCACAAAACTTTCATTCTACCCTAGAAAATTTGCCATTGCTTTTTGTAATTCAATGAAAACGCGGAGCACAACAACCGTAGTTATTTAACCTTTCATCAAAAACCTGTGAATATCTGATAATAATAAGTACAATCTATAAAGGCTTCAAGTCAACACTTTTTATAAGCAGATTTGTAAGGTAATAAATTTTCCATGACTTAACGATCAGCTTTGCCTATGAAAGCCAATGTTGTAATTCCCAATTGATTGTAGATGTTAATCTTGCAAGACTCTTGTTCTTAGGCTGTGATTTATTAGCTGAATTAATGACAGATTGCACTGTTTAAAACAAGCTGCTGTTTTACACAATAACCCAGGAAGCTCTGTCCAACTGAGTCACTGCAAGGATGGGAGAAGAGTAGCGTGCAAGGTGAAACTGCTCATGATACCTGAGCTAATTTGTCTTACTGCCTTTGAAATGCAGCACTAATTGTTTAACAATTAACCCTACAACTGAACACCAGGAGAGCTGAATGGCAGCAGCTATTCAGGCTCTCTGCAGAGTTTGGGATTCACATCCAGTCTCTTCAATTCATTTACATTGAGACATTCTGCTTTCTCATGGAAAACAACAGAAGATTCCCCCCAGCCTTCCCCCGCGCCCCATCATACACACACTCCCTTGGGTTTGAAGACATTGGAAAAGAAAAATCCCATGTGCTTTCTGTGTATATGTATGTGGCTCGAAAAGGAAAGCTGCAGAATAAGGACAGATCTGATTCCTCAGACCTCGTATCATTGCTCCCACAAAACAAGTGTCATTATGTGAAATAAAAGTCATAACCTTCTCTCCAGATGACTCATTCTCTACCTCTTCAGCAACGTTTCTGGTGTAAGAGAGAATGTGCCACAAACATGCCCTAACAACACAGTCAAACAGAGGGCCAACATTGTATTGGAAACAATGACAGTTCCTCCGTTAGTCCTAGTCTGCAGGTTTTATGAATTGCAATGCTGTAATAAAATCAGAGCTTTTCCTGTCCACTCTGCCATCAAGACACAAAAGAGGACCTGAGACCAGGAGGTGTAAAATTTGGGGAGGGAAAAACACCAACCCAAACCACAGGCTATGTAGTCAGAGCAATTTAATTCCAATGCAGAAGCGCCATGTTCTGTAGTAATGGCTCTCCCCTTCACTTGCTTTTTAAAACCCTGCCTCTGAAGGGATCCCTCTGCTTCACTGTGAGTTTGAACTTGCTTCTGTGCTTCCCAAGAGTGTCAGTGACTGGAGGCACCTCCTGTGCCGCAGAGCACCAAGTGTTGCCAATTCCCATCGAGCCATCGCTTGCAGCTCCAGCGCCTCACTCGCTCTTCCCTGAAACTCCCTGCCTAGCAAGAGCAGCGGCATATGCTGCTCTGCAGTACGGCTTCAGAGATGAGCCGAGATTTAAAAATAAGTAAGGGAAACCAAATAAAGGAAGCAAAAATATGGAGTCTTGCATGGCTGCTTCTGAACAGGTGTAATTCACAGACAGTCACCTCAGAAGAGTCACACTGAATCCCTGGGACCACTGCTGTGATCCGTTATTAAAAACTGGCCCCGGCCATCTGCTGGTGGTCAAGCTCCATGATGTGGCAATCAATTACAGCTGTTATCTTGTCCTAGCTTTGACAGATGTTCCTCTCTTCCATTGTACAGTAATTACTAGTTAGCTGCCAGCAGGCTTCACACTTTAATTGTGGCGCTAATTTGAGACAAAGAGAGGAAAAAATAGGGAGAGACAGACAGGGAAAGGCAAAAGCTAAGACAGCTGTGGCAACTGGAGCACCCATGCATTAAACATTTCTTTACAAACAATAGGTGAAGGCAACCAGTTCCCCAATAAGACTTAAAGTGACAGTTGAGTGCCATCCAACCACACCACAGCCTGCAGCCCTTGTTCCTTTCACGGGGAAAGACGGACACTTCTCTCTTTCCTTGCCAAACAGGCTATGCTAAAAATACCTGCCAGCCTTCTGGCAATGCATGGCTTCATACTGCCATGCAGCATGGTGCCAACTACTTCACACTTGAGAAAATCAGATGGATAAAGACACAGGGTGGGGTTTTGATTTTGTGTGGTTGTAAGTTGGTTTTGGTTTGTTTTTTTAAACCTTCTCAGAGAACCAGCAACTTACTTAAATTATAACACAGATGAATTACTGCTGCAAAACACAAGCAAATGCACTCCATCACCTCACTGGAGAGCAGGAATCACATGGCACCTGCTCTGCAATCTGGTGCTCATAGAGAGCCTTTGGTGATGGGCACGAGACAGCAAACGCCCAAGTTGCTGAGAGCAGGAACCAGCAAGGTAGGAAACCTGGTGACTCCTTTCTTACATAACCCAGTCTTCTAAAGACTCCTCAAAAAAGGGACTCAACAAGGTTTATCCTTTTCTTCTTGTCTAGTTTAGATACAGCATTTCAGTGTAACTTCTAGAGCCACATCTTGTCTTTGTTTCTGTACACAACAGTGATGTATACACCTATGACCATAACAACATGCAAAGACACACAATAAAATCCTCATCAGCTGTTTTTTATGACAGTCAATAGTTTAAGATGCGCTCATCTCCTCTGTTTTGACTGCAATGCCTTTTTTTTTTAAGGTGTTAAATAGTCAAAAGACTGTCTTTAAAAGCATTTCAGAAACCAAACACCAAACTTCCACTGAAAGCCTGAACGATAAGCAGAAAACCATTCAATTATTAAGAGCAATTCCGCAGCAAGCTACAGACACCCTCCTACCGGATGTCCAGATCCACATTAACTATTTTCTTTTTGACTTAATTCACAATGGACATATTTCTGCTGTTGAATATTTATTGAATCTTTCAGTAGCACTTAAGCTGTGGTTCGGTGATGTGATGTGTTTGGCAGTAACAGTGGCTTACAGCAGTTCCTGTCACGCTCTCACCCTTTCCTCTACTGCCCACCCCATGCCTGGCCTCATGCCACTGCCTGCTCCCTGCTGCAAGTCGTGGCAGCAAAACTATTTCAACATCCATTCACATCAGGAAACAGAGAATAGTAGAAGGAATTAACACCCTCGTTTCACATAGAAAAAAAACCTGGGGGGGAGGAGACTATCTTGTGCTGGCACAACTGACACTGAAGGTTTTGCAAAACAGCTCACTGCCACCCAAGGATCAACCAATTGCCTGAACTGGTGAAGAGGAGAGTAACCAGGCAGATTCCACAGTGTGGAAGAGCTCAGTCACGTGTGTGGGAACGAGACATGAAACCACTCATACTGGTATTACTGAGAACTGCTCACCAGTGAGACATGCCCCGGTTTAATGGGGCACAGTCAACTGCAGGCATCTGCACCAGAGCTCAGATTTCTGGTATGCTCAAATCCACTGATGTTTTCTGTCCAAAGCCTTGTTTGTTTTTATGTGCTCTCATATTTTACATTTTAATGCCACTTACTGACCTTTTCATTACTTTGTTTTTCTGTCATGACCTCAAGCAGTGTTTGTTGATTTCATATTTTATTATTACATTGTTGTTGGGAGAACTTCTGAAATCAAGTTGTTGGGAAAACGTATGAGGTTTTGGTGGTTGCTGATCACAACCAGCCAGATCCCGTTGATAATGGCAGCATAAGTTAACTGTCTGGGATCACCCCATAGCAGCTGTCAAGGGAAAAAGGGGGAAGGGACAAAGCTGCACATTTTTAACATGTTTCTAGCATTGCAACTAGCAGAAGTAGTGGTTTTACAGAAGCAGAACTATGTGGTTCACTTACCAATGATTTGAAATGGCTTCTCCGCAGGAACTGCCATTTATCTGGCTTACTGCTTTTTGAAAAGGGACTTTGGGACAGTGCTGTAAACATCTGCCAGATAGCAAGATGTTATGCAGATGGACAAGAAAAGTAGGTTAACTAAAATCCACTACCTGACAAAGTCAAGTCAATGAATTCAAAAATAATATCACAGGAAACATAATTGTACCTCAATTCATCTTTGTCTTCATAGTATGTTTACCAACTGATGATACTACTAGACTTCTATAAGCAAGCTGTCCTTCCCTTTTGTTTCAATGCACCGGTCCTCCTCTTCAGAGACTTATTTGAGACAGAGCTTACAAAACATGATCCGTCTCATCTGAAATTCTGGATGACATCCTCCCTGCTACCTTGACAAAGATGAGCAAATACTAC
Organism: Pedionomus torquatus; assembly: GCA_013398155.1. Taxonomy (NCBI): domain Eukaryota; kingdom Metazoa; phylum Chordata; class Aves; order Charadriiformes; family Pedionomidae; genus Pedionomus; species Pedionomus torquatus. The sequence continues at coordinate 86,406 of VZRU01016464.1, read as the reverse complement.
CTTTAAATCTCTAAGTCATATAAGACATCAATTGACCATGAGATCCTACTATGATTTCTCCTGGAAATACTTCCTTTGATGATGTGCTAGCCAAGCAGCCAGCCATGATCCTATCAAGTCCCACTACTGACAGTCTTCTCAAGGACATCACACCAGCACAACAGGCAAGACAAGTTAAACCACACTGTTCTCTCCCCTGCATTCCCCCAAAAAGAGCAACACGTCCCCTAGGGAGAGCATCCCTGGAGTCAGAGGGTGCTGACCTCTGATCTCTGCCTCCACCAGAGAGGACATGTTAAATGCAAGGCAATCTCTCAACTGTTGTCAATGCTAAACAGGCAATTACTATGCTGATTGATTGATTACATTTTCCTGTCTAAATTATATCAGGAAAGAGGCAAATCACTCTAAAAACAAGAAAAATCACAGCTTAACTTCAGGCAAAAGTGCAGAGAATGGTTTTTGCCAGCATGAATAATAAGCAGGTGGACCAGAGTACAACCGAGGCCCTGAGCGAACAGCCCTGAAAGCAAAACCATCCACAACCCTCTTGACCAGGGAAAGGCTGGGCAGGGATGTGCAAATCAGCCATGACCACATAAGGCCGTGACCTTTTGTGTGAAATTAACTGGAGGGGAAAAAAATACAAGAAAAAAAGATCTCCAGAGACTGATGATCCCCAAGTGCCACAGAAGTGCATCCATCCCCCATATAAGCTGTGGAAACAGCACCATTCTGATGGAAACAACACAGCCTCCCTTCTCCCAGTCACATTTCTTTTCCCTCTTAGATTTTTTTTCTACTTTATACCAGTTGACTTGAGTATACTTACTGTGCTTTCATTCTCATCGACAAGTCCTTAAGCGCCTTGGTCTGCAGGTGACAGCTCGCAGACCGGGCAGGGACGGCTCAAAACCTGCTCCCTTCCACAGAGCGGCATGGCCTCCCAAACCTGCAAGGGACCCCACCAGCTCTGGGACAAACTGCCCCACCGAGTCCCTGCCAGGGCCGCCGAGCTGCCTGGCTCTGTGTTTGCAGCAGCACTGCCAGCCCAGCTGGCTCCAGGGCTTTACCTCACCGTCCTGCCTCCATCTGCCCCTTTCCATCTTCGCCCCACCGCTGTTTTAGGCCTTCATTTCTCAGCATCGGTTCCTCTTCTTCCTTTCCATAGGCACTGTCATGGTCCAAGTCTCATCCTCAAACACAACCCTGATAAGATTTTCCTCACAAACTTCATATTTCATCCCAGGCACTGCTGTGTCTCCCCCGCAGGCCCCCCGGCATGCCGGGACCCAGACTCCGGGCATTTCCAGGAGGCGGTGGCGCAGAGGCACAGGCAGGCTGTGGCACCCTGGCACGAGCCAAGCCCCGTTTGTTGGGAATGACAACTTGTGAGATGTCCCCTCAGAGCCAAACAGGGGCATCGCAATCGACAGGGAGGGATGATGGACAGGCTGGGCCAGGCTCCTTCCCTGGCCTGAAGACCACGCAGAGCCATGGAGGACCCTCAGGATGAGGGGCTGCCAGCCCTCGGCTCCTCTGCAGCGAGCAGCGCCCACCAGACCCCGCCTGGCCAGGAGGGCTCAGCCTCAGCTTTTCCAACGAGGTTAAACGCACTGGCACTGCTGGGCGTCACAGCCAAGCTAACCAGGGCATCAGCACAGCTCTCTACTCACCACCAGGCCTGCACTGAACCAGGCTTCAGGCCCTTTCCTTGTCTCAGTGACACGGGGATGGGGTACCCCCTTCCCCAACACCCGCCATGGCACCATAACATCCATCCCCAGCACAGGACCCCATGAAAACCTGTGCCGGCTTTTGAACCGTATCCCACAGCAAGAACAAGCCTTCAATTCTCATTAAGGGTTCCCTCACTCACAGCAGGAAAGTCTATTACAGCTGCTTCGCCACAGGGCATTGCCATTTCCACTCACCCAGGCGTCGCTCAGCCCCCGGCCCGTCCAGCGCCCAGAACGCCGGACAGTAATTAAAGCCAAAGCTCCATAAGGAGCATTTTGGGGGGGAAGGGAAGGATGAAGCCCAGCTGCCAAAACTTTTAATTCCTTCTCACAGGATCAGGGCTGAAATGTTTGAAATAATTTCTTAACAAAAACAAAAGAGGCTGCTGAAAAGAATAACATTATGACAGCTGCTGGGAAAGTCACCAGTGGGTGAACACCGGTCGCCACACCGATCCCCGTCCCTGCCTCACCACTCACAGGAAGGAAGGGGATTTTTATATCCTGAGCTACAGTCTGCACCTTTTATTTATTTTCCCCTGTCTCCCACAGCCACCCTGGCTCACACTCACTGCTCTCCTCTTTCCAGCTTTCAGGATGGCTTTCACAAGTTGGAAAGGAGACAAATTTGGCAGACGCCACATTTCAGTGGTGACGGTCTGGTGGCCACAGGAGACAGGCACAGAGAGGCTGACCTACACCCCTCGCCTCGCGCGGCCTCTGGCAGCAAACCTGAGACAGATGCTCTATTTAACTGCCTTTAAAGCATTGCTACACAAACGGGATGCTTGGTTGGAATCAGACAAACTTTGTGAAATGAAGAAACCTTCCTGCCAGAAACATCAAGAGTTTCTTCAGAATTCTTCACCTTACTTTCAAGGCCAAAGGCTTTGCTGCTCTCACATTTTAGGACAGAGGTGCTTGCTGTAAGCATGCTCCTAAACAAAGTTCCCCCACAGAAAACTGGCTTGTGCAGTCATTATAATAACTAAATAAGAGTTTCAGATGAAATTAAATTTAATTATGTATACTTAACGACAGGTATGTGCTTTTAAAAACAACAGATGTCGTACAGATGTGGTTCAAGGTAAAGATGACAACAAAAGCTTTTCCGGTCCTTCAGAAAATGTTCCTACAGAGCATCCCTGCACCACACCACCTCTGTCTTTAACGGGCTGTCAATTAGATTCTGTTTCTTCCCTAGGTTTAGCAAACCTCCCTTGCCCACTACACACATACCACCTTTTCGTTTGTTCTTTTCAGGGGTGGGAGGTGTTTGTTGGGTTTTTTTGTTTATTTATTTGTTGTTTTTTTTTTAAACAGAGGCAGTACTGAAACATTTCCAAAAGAGAATTTCCTGATCACCCCCACCGCTGCCGCTGCCTCTGAGGCTATTCCACAAGTTTCTCCTGCCTCATCACCACCTAGCCCGTGCACAGAAAGCAGAACACGTCCGAAATCTCTGTCCTGCCTTGCGTTTCTCCTTGGTCAAATATTTTTCAGGAAGTAGGTGATCTGGCCTGCAGGATACGAAAACCGAGGTCAACCACATCACTAAATGCCTGGTAGGAAAAGAAACAAATAGTACGTCTGAAGGGGGGCCAAGAGAATTAATTTGAAGGGGAAGTTATTTAGGATGAAGCTTTGCAAAACAGCACTATTGTGTTTCATGAGACCATTGTCAGAATCAAAGATACTGTGGCACTAAGATCCACACTAACAAGGGACGTACACATTCCTAATAAACATATTTACATACTGTTGCATGTGATAATTGCTTTTATTCTACAGTCACTGGGTACGTTTCCAGATCCTTTGATTTTTGTCCAACACAAAAGCCTAGCTTGCCCTTCCTCATGAATTTTGGAAGCCGGTATGAAAATATTCCAATATGCAGAGTAGGAGCCTGTACAAATGTGCCAGCAAAATGTAGCTCTGTGTGATCTTACGCATTATGAACATAATGCTCGCAATTTTTTTCATGTGCAGGAGCACAGGGTCACTTTGTGACTCACAGGAGATGAAAGAATGAAAAGAAGAAAACACTGGGGGAAAAATGCCTTAGAAGTTGTGGAGGGAAATGTTCTGACATTTTAACTTGCATTTGGCAAGATCAAGTTTGATTGCAGTTTATAACAGCTCTGAGCAGCGTGCTAGAAAAAGCCAAGAGCCAACTACTAGCAGGTGAAGAGCAGCAAAAGAAGAACATATCAGGACTGTAAATCTCCCCACTGTATCACGATTATTCTCTGCCTGACTCAAATTAACTAAGGAACCCACACACTAATCACGCAGTGGCTCCAGGCAACATGGCACCATTCCTCACTCCGCATTACTCAGACACGCTCCAGAAGAGCGCGCAACACCACAAACAGAAAATCACGATGGAAGGTCTGTGGGAAGGAGCTCCGTTTCTGCTCAGTCTCCCACCCCAAAGAGAACAAGTCTCTCGCCAGACCCTGGCTGAAATTTGGCACCTTTGCCTCTTTGCATGCAGTACAGATGGCAGGATAGACGCGCCTGCTGGTGCAAGAAAGCTGTGCCAGTTCTCAAGAGGTGGCAGAGAGGGAAGGCATTAGCAGGGAAGGGTCACCGAGATCACTGCTCCCTTCCTTCATCTTTTCCAGAGACTGCTGGGAAGATTTGGGAGGAGGGGTTCTCACTACTGAATGCCACCATCCAAGTATTTAAAACATCTCTCTCTTTCTTGCAAATTTTGCGTCCCGCTTGACGAAATTTTTTTTCTTCTTCTCTCTGAATAGCTACTTATCTACCACCCCTTCCTCTGTCCATTCCTGTTGGTTTAATTAACGCTCCTCCCAATATTCTCCAAGGAAGCTAACGGCTTTGCTGGTCACTGAAAGGTGCCAAGTAATTTGCATGACCATTTACAGTTAAGATTCCTTAGACTATTGATGTCAGCTAGCTAGTTTTTACAACAAACTAGTTAAGTGCGTGAAAACATTCAGTTATGAGGATGCACAGCCTGTGTGCACGCAGAAAGAGATGACAGCCTTCCTCCTCTCTCTCCCCCAACATCGCTCATATTGCATTTACTACTATAGTCTCACAATATACTCCTATTCCACCAGAACACAAGTAAGGCTGCAGTACAAATAAATAGAAGAACTCCACAGATACTTTTTGCCTTTGTCTAGCCTCTATAACATCTGCCACAGCCAAACAGAAACACCGGGCTTTGGTTTCAATGGAGATATTCAAAGTCCTCCAGAGGCTGAAAATCATGCAAAGGAAAATTGGATTTTAAGGCACAATAAACATGTCTTCATGAGATAGTAAAAACCTTCGCAAAATAAAAATAAATGCTCATGTAAACCAAACACCAGACATCACATATCTCATCAGCTGTAGGCCTGCATGCCCGGGAAGGAAAAAACATATGCAATACTATGGGGTACAAGACTGGATTTTCAGGCAAGGCAGTTGCTATTTGTGCCTCCATTCTCCAGCCCTTGGGGAAATGAAAATTATTCCTTCTTTCTCTCTCCCCACTCCCATGTCTAAACAACTATTTCCTAGTTTCCATTCCCACCCCTGTCTGCAAAATGAGGAAAAGGAAACCAAATCCTTAAAAAACTTCAGTACTCAGAGACAAAACACACAGTGCAAGACCCAGGTATTATCATAAAAGTAAGCTTGCTTAGGGCCTCAAGAATTTTTTTTGTAGATACAGTCACATATCAAATGCAGTCTTGAGAGAGCCTCTACGCTGCACACGTGCCGCGAACCTGTAAACTTTTTACTGGACATTTGCACATTAAAAAAGTAAGATCAAAGCACATCAGAACAAAGTTGTAGATAAAAGAAAAGATAACATGGTGCAGAGATCCCTAGAGTCAACCCAGTAGTTTTCATGACATTTTAGTCGCATCTTTATTCCCTTCTATCTCAAAAACCCCAAAGGTCAATTTATTTAAATTGGTCTAAGATCAGCTGGGAAGGCAGAAAGTCCAGAAATAAATAAGGATTGACACACAGTGCACCTGAAAGATGCTTCTCAGAGAAAATAATTTTTCCTGTATTTGGCAAGCACATTGTACACTTGAGACACTAAACACTAAATAATTCCTGAGGTATGTTTGTTGAAGTCAGCTCAGATGGATAAGTGACCAAGTCCTGCAAACGAACCTTGCTTGTTCTGTGACATCCTATAAAATTACTCATGACACAGAACTCCCATCTTGCATGGGAATCATAACATCCTTCTGATCAGCACAGAAGGATGCACCAAATATCCAATGCTATCATTCAGCAGAAATAGCTTCCAGCAGAATAGTTCTCATCAGCTACAGAAATTATACGTATGCGCAAAGTCTGGCTGCGGTCTTGTGACTGTGTAGCTCAACGCAAAGACAGTATTTCATTACTTTCTGTGGTACTCTATACCTAGTTAAAAGTAATCACAATTCTCTGCAGTTTAGTCAAAAAAAAACACCAAAAAAAATGGTATATATGAAATACACATTAAAAGTTGCCTCTAAGGTTTAAAGTATGCCTGTGAGCCACACATTGTTTCTTGCCATCAAAATGGCTTTTCATCATTATATTGTGAAAGAAAAATCCTGAAACAGAGGCTTGCATGAACTTTTTCAACCTTTCTTGAGATACCAGTCTTCTAGACTGGTGGTGGGACAGAGCTAGAAGCATCAGGCACTGGTGGCATCTCAGCCCTGGGCTAAAGCATGGCACACTATCTCTAAAGACACCTGGCAAAGCAAAACCTCTTGCTGAAAAGGACTTACAACAACAGTCTTCTCTCTTACAAAGACAGCATATCCAAATGAAATCATTCCACCTCCACTTTTCCTAATCCCCAAAAGCGGCCAAAATCATGAGCTGGACCATCATCAAGAGTGAAAAATGCTCCCTAGCTCATTAACATACATACCCCCTTTGAAATTCAAGATTTTATGGACAGCTATGAAGAATCAGCCAGACAACATTACTTTGCATTAATCAAGCCACTGTTGACACTTGACAGCAGTGAACACATGATTTGTCTAATTTGTTTTCATGTAGAATGCTGTCAATTTACCAAAATTATTTTATTAAGCTCTTTAGAAAATACTGACGTCCCTCTGAATCCCAGACCTTCTGGTTCCTTAACAATTAACTTTGCTGCATTATAAACAGAATTGCTACCTTAATCCAGTAAAAGCAGATAGACTCATCATGATTTGAAACAAATTTGGCCAAGATACAGAAGAAAGCATCAATAAAGTTCATACATGCAAACTGAAAGCAAGAAACTGAGTGGACCCGTCAGCCATTTCAATACCAGATGGTTGTTTTTACCAGTTTTAAAACTTAGCTTTAGCCATCTTTAAAATTGGGGAGCCAATTTTCTGAAAATTACTCCTATGAAGATTGGTCTCCTAAAAGACATCACAATTTCACCATCTAAGAAAAAAATAATAATGTAATACCTGTGTTTATGAATCATCTGTCACAGTCACAGGTGACTTCCCAGTCCTCGTCAGGACTTCAGAAGGCAGCTGCCAGATGGTCGAGAGAAAAGCTTTTTAACTGGGGCTGGGGAAAGCTTGAGAAAGCGCAGCAGGTACCACCCGTGCCGTCTATAGGCTTCTGAGGCTTGAGGCAGAGACAACAGGAGAGACCCCTCTGTGCAGCCTGCAGAATGGAATCCACTCTATATCATCAGCCGTCTTCCTGGCTGTTAGCCACCTTGCATTTTGCTTTTTTTATTGCAGTAAGCAGTACTTAATTTTTACCAGATGTTCATTCATTGATATCCCCAGAGGCTGCTTCAAGCACATTCACTTCCCCCTTAGCCTTTTCAAACCAGCAACCCTCTGATTCCTCCCAGCCTTTTCACAAATCCAAAGACGGGATGGACGAAAAGATGGCAGGAGACAGCCCACCCCTTTCTGAGGTATGAAAGCCATGGCATTGCAGCAGTCATCTAAGTTTCTACAGTACAGGTTTCCAGTTTGTAGTATTTTGAGTAATTCTAGAAGTGTCTGCAAAAGGTAACTACAAACAACACTAAGCCATCACTTAAATAAGGTTCAATTCCCTCCAGGGGGGCAAGACCCTCAGTGATTTCTTTTTTACTGTAATTTTTTTAAGGGAACTCAAGAAGACAAGAAGTTAAAAGCCACTATTCTACCATAGAAGAAATTTCAAGGGGGCAGTTACCCAGCCCCATGGGACAGCCTACGAAACACAAGCCATACAAACCCCTTTCCTCTTTTGTTTTAAACGTAAAGTGAGTGAGCATGCAGTGTTTCTCTTGGAAGTAAGATCAGTTGGCTCAAACTCTCCAAACATAAATTACTGAGCTTTCTTGGGAAATCCGTGCAAGTTGCACTATTACTTCAAATGTTTACAAGATGGCTTGGTACTGCAAGCCAAGTGTGTGGGTCACGCGGTGCTTTTATTTGCTAATGAACATTGAGGGTGGGTTGGCCCTGGGAACAAAAACCTGAGAAACATCATAACTTGGCCCAGGGCATGCTCTCAGATAGATGCTGGGAATACGTATTGGAAATAAGTATTTTAAAAGTCTGCATGGAATAAAGCTCTCATTCCTGCAGTTCAGGTAGAGGTTTTTCCCCCTTTGAAGCCGGGGTACAGTTTCTACTTACAAGCTCGTTTAAGAGCTCACCCCCGTGGCATACATGCACGCTGGGATCTCAGGAGGCAGGGGATGCACCAAAAAACCCAGGCTTTCTCCCAGGCAGGCATCAGGCGCTGCCACAGCAGCTAAATGGCTCTGGGGAAGTTTGAAACCTCCACCTTGCTGCCTCGGGATGGAATTGTTGTGTGTCCAACCATCTCAACCAGCCAGACCATCACATTGGTGCTACCAAATTCACACTTTCTCCCTGCAACTGTCTTCAACATACACCCCCCCTTACCC